>JAODOY010083836.1:0-37659 GCA_025399855.1 Forbesichthys papilliferus | reverse complement strand
ACCACCGGCCCCCACCCGCCCCTGAGGCAGCAAAGCACAGCCCTGAGCCTAAGCCCACCAACCCCTCCCCCCGCCCGAGCCCCCCGACTACCGGCAGGTCACCCGCCCTATCATTTCTCACCTCCCCCACAATTGATGTCGACTTAAGACCAATAATTTAGTAGACTACCAGCAGTCTTCAATATCCAGGACCAGACCATTTCATATTAAGTAGAAAACTCTAGAGAAGGCGAAGTGAAGCAATAGAGGTTCCATGAATGTTCACATGGCACTCGGTTTCTGCTTGATATCTTCAGGTGAAACTCTTCTAGGAATTAATAATTTCATTTGGATAAATAATTTTTACAATGGCTGTATAGGTAATACATTAAAATCAGGTTCCAACATAAAATGAAGACAAAAAATTGGATTGAAGAGGGGCATCTATATGCAAAATATGAATGTGTTGGCTTATATTATGTCAAATGTTTTCTAATTTTTCATTATATATGCCAACATATCTACCATATCTTCCAATGTTTTACTCTGATAGTTTTTGGCATTCTAAATTTGGGCGGGTTTTCCAACGTCCAACTAAAATGGAAAAAAAAAAACAACTACATACCTTGCCAAAACAACACTCATCTGTGACATCTGCAGAGAGGGGTTGTAACAACTATTAGCAACAATGTCACTCAAACAAGTGTGGAAAAATATGCATGTCCTATGAGTCGGTATATACATCTTTCAATTTTCACAATCAAGGAAGAAGAAATGTTGCGTAGGTGGTGAGATCAGAAAACCAATCAAAATGTTTTGTTCACAATCTTAAAAAAATTGTTTATTTCATGCGTTAAGTTACAAAAACATACTTGACAATAAGACATGAAAGTAAATAAAAGCAATGCATATCTACAAATATACAAACTTTGATGCTAAAATAAAAATTATAAATATTAATACATTGAACACATTCAGCCACATAAACATTATGTGTTGTGTTAAAACAGAACTGGTCACTTGTATAAAATCGACATCATAATTTATTGACACAATGATGACATGGGTAAAAATTAACGGAAAGGCAAGTGCGCTGATAGCCAGATGGCCTCTTGTAATTACAGCTCAACTCAATTATAACAATCTGGAACAGCCAATGGCTTTGGTCATAAAAATGACATTAAGGATAAGAAGATTTTGACTACAGTAGCAATTTGGGTAAACTTGTTTTCCAGGAATTTGGCATACAACAGATACAATATGAGGTCACAGATCTATGCATCAAGTGGATGATGTTTGTTGTTTTGATCAAATTTGTGCAAGTTTTTCAAGGGATATGTGCTTTAATTCAATTGATGTGTTCACTGTAGTGGCAGGTAATGACAAACTTTTTTTCCCCCCAAACACCTCTTTGGCCTTTTTCCTGAAATGCTTTCCCACAATGACGTAAAGGAAGGGGTTAACGACACTGTTGCTGTATGCCAAATATGTAGACAGCTGTATACCTATGTCGAGGATGTGTCCCCAGAGACATCCAGGCATGAGCTGGAAGTAATCCAGTGTATCGAGGAGACGCATGAGCTGGAAGGGCGTCCAGCAGATGAGGAACACAGTGAGGACAGCTAGGACCAGTTGTGTGGACCTCTTCTCAGCCCTGACCCTGGACAGTCCCATGGCAGTGCCGTATTTCAACGCCAGCACAATGTGGCAGTTGCAATAGGTCACCACCACAACGGGTATCACAAAGCCCAGCACATTTACAGTAATGTTCCACTGGAGAATCCAGGCTGGGTGAGGATACGCTAGGATGCAGGCGTCTACGCCAGGGTCTGTTACGTATTGCACCGTACGGAACAGCAGAATAGGAAGGCTCACCAAGAACCCGAGCACCCAGATTCCCAGACAGATGCGTTTGGCCAAAGCAGCTCTCCTCAGCCTGCTAGGAACCATGGGCTTCACCAGGGCTAGGTATCGGTCCAGGCTGACCAGGGTCAAAAACAGAATGCTGCAGTAGTAGTTCATGGAGATGACCATGTTCACTATCTTACAAAAGGCTTCCCCAAAGGCCCAGTGATAGCCACGGGCAATGGTGACCCCCCAGAAGGGTAGACAGAAGGTCATGGCCAGGTCAGAAGTGGCCAGGTTTCCCAGGTAGATGTCGGCCACTGTGGCAGGCTTCCTCTGTAAGCGCAGGACGCAAATGACCAGGCTGTTTCCCACCACACCGACCATGCTGATCACAACCAGGTAGGTGGGCTGAACGGAGGACAGCCACTGCCAGGCTGTGGTGTAGTTAGTGCAGGGGTCCAGGTCAGGGTCCACATTAGGGACCAAAGGAATGGATGTGTTCATAACCATCTGCAACTGTCAATGGGAATATAACGTCAAAAAGATCACTTTAAAACTCTTGCCTATATCTGGAAGAATTCATGTTTTTGCTAATGACAACACACATGATATCATCAGTTGAACAACGTTTGGACTCTTGATGACGTCAGAGGCATGGACATATGAAAATAGATACTATTTCAGTGTTTGAAATATCCTACAGTACATTATTCTTTGTAAAAAAAAAAGACAACTGTAATGCCCGATTTCAAAATAAACGTGGATTAAAATGCATGACCAATCTCCCATGACATGAATGAAATTAAATTCAAAACCTCACCCACACCTTGTACATATATAAATCAAAAACAATGCATGAATGATATATAGATATAAAACATTAGGGATCACTCAAATTCTAAGGCACTATAAACATTTTTACAATGTCAATATTACACAGAACTTTACAAAGAAACAATTTAGGCTCACAATCAACAAAAGCCATAAATCACCACTTTTCCCACATTTATCTTATAAAATGGGGATTTTTTCCATGCCTAAAATGACATACCTTTTTTTCTGCTCTTTTTGCCCAGTTGTTCATTCCAAAGAGACTATTGTATTGTATTGTATTGGCAGTCTCGCCTCTACTGGAGCCTACGTTCGTGGACTGGCTGCTTTTTATGTGTGCAGACCCATGTATCATAAGTGTGTCATCACTAGATCCCATCTGCTTTTCATCAAGCTGCTGTGTACTGTAAACGCTAACAAAATTATCCAAACACACATTTTTATCAAATGTTTTCCTGGCTCAGTGACTGGTGCCTAAGAGATAATACAAATACAAAATATTGCATTTTTGTCATATAATAAATAATATAACTAGAACAGCAGTAGAGAAAACTTTAAACCGTGCGTTTATTCAATCAGCACACCAGTTTTTTATGAGCTTAATATTATATTGGGTTATTGTTTAAATATTCCCTACACTCAAAATGTATGTTTATTGTGTTAACTCCTCTTGGATGCTTGATTTTAGGTACTGAAAAGAGAAACTTTAACTTGGAGTATGTATGCTAATGTCTTATTTAGAGGCATACTAGTTTGGTCATCACCACTAATTTAGTCACTGTGTATTATATTAGAGTATGTAAGCTTGCTGGGTGACTTCGATCGCGTTTGTTATGCTTTATGTTACTGTATATAATGAATGGATGCGTGTACTTGTACTTTTCAGATCAATTGCAATTATTACCTTAAATTAAGACAGATTAAAATTTATTATTATTATTATTATTATTATTATTATTTAATTATTATTATTAAATCCAATAATAATCTATATTTAAAATAATTATGCTTTTTTTATTGCATTTAAAGGTAAATTCAACTATTTCAAGCTAAATGTAAGATAAACTTTGGGCCTCATGTACGTTAGTGAGCGCAGCATAAAAGTGAGCGCAGCCAGAACACAGGTAGCGCGAGCTGTGCCATCGCATTTTACATTGGATGTACTAAACTTGCGACTGATCTCGTAATATGCGCTTGGCACCGCCCTCTAAATATAGCATTAACACGGCGAGCAGTTTGGTCTATGTTCCTGCCTATCCGTAATATCCGGCACCTGAAAGTGAACATCAAACTGTAAAAGAAAACAAGTTTAACAATCATGAAGTAGGCTAGACCTATTTATAAATAGCCTACTTGTCTATATGTATCATCAAACCTAGAGATAAATGGCATAATTATACCCCAAAATAATACTGTTTGGGTGACTATAAAGAAGTGGAATAAACACACAAGAAATCAATTCCTTCAGTACGTCTCACCATGGCCTGTGTCTTCATCTTGCTCCAGATTAAGCTTGCTTGCTTCTCCTGTTCAAATAAAAGCGTTAACTGGGATATCACCTGCTTTTCACAGGCGGATCATTTTTACCGCAAAACCGGCTTGCGCTTTACACTGCAGTTTTCATACAGTACATTCAACGGAATAGGTAATCACTCTCTCTTTGTGCATCTCCTCCCATATTTTTGCTCGGCTTGCCCATTGTGTTCCCCACATAAAAAATGATATATTTTTTTATTGAAATACTGGTTTCAAAACAAAGGGAATTGCACAAAACAAATATAGTGCATATGTGTCATGATAATACAAATGATTGTTTTGTTAACAAATTTTAAGATAAAGTGAGAACACATGTTTTAGTGCCATTTTAGGAGTTTAATAATAATATAAGAAATAATCGTGATAATATCGTCTATCGCAATTATTTCCGTCAGGATAATCATGATATGATATTTTCATATTGTTCCATGCCTACTCCTCACATTTCACTAGTTTACCGTTGAAAAAATATTATGATACTTCTGCACAGCCCTGGCTCCATAAACAGGAACATAAACAAAGTGGCGAACACCACTCGTATCAACAAAGTACACGCTTTGCTTCACAATGCATTTTGACATGTAAGATGCCGGCGTGGAGGACAATACTGTTTTTATTTTAGCTCAAAGTTATCAAGAATGACAATACCTTTAATAGTCACATTGGAATACATATAGTTCCAATATCATTTATTTGTCTGTTATGCACTATTAGTTCATGTAAATACTCCAAAGGATCTTTTGGCTGAGAAAATAGTATAAATATATTAGTATATTTTCAACCTCAATGCAATTATCCCTAAATATGCTGTAGGTAGGATTTAAGAGCTAGTGTACATTTAGTGTAATTTATTAGAAAATGCCATAGACATTTGTCAAGACAATTGATCCTGTGAGAAATAAGCTCTATACTCTGGTTGATAGCCCCTTCCTCTATATGTCGTTTTACCTTTATTTCTTAATGTTTGAAGATTTGTGACCAATCAGGGCCTCTTCTCCCTGATTGTTCTGCCGAATCTGCCTTCCCTGTCAATCAGATGAATATGTGCCCACAGCTACAACAGGTTTGTCAATGATAGACCAATGGGCTCAAGAGGGAGGAAGCAGAGGAGGATGGGGTGGGTTTTAGCATTGATGTTTTTACACAATCCTACTCTTTCATTATAGCTCGAGTTGCAACTTTCAGATCCTACGGTACCTAATACAACCTGGAATGCACCAAGCCAACATTGTGATCACGAGCCAGCGCTTATTTAACACATGCTAACAGAAGAACAATGTTATGCACTTCATGTACTCTACAATGATGAATTTGAAGAAAATCTCTCCAGAATGTAATATTCTTTTTTTTGCTGTAATTAATCATTTCAGTAGCCATAATATCAATAAAATTCACAAAGAATTCAAAACCTCAGGCAGCTATTTTGTAGCAGGGACTGTAATTTTGTTAAAACGGTAAAGGGCTCACTGTGCAGAAAAATATTGGATCATTTTGAAGACCCTAAGTTTTGAGATTTATACTTGGGATGGTTGACTCAAATTATATTGATTTTACTTTGGGTGTTGATTGGATGCCAGTTTATTGATACAGCCAAATACATTACATTCATTATAGTGTTAGCATGCAGATTTTTAGGGAACAATGCATGAAGATGCATTTTACCTGGATATTAAAACTGATAATACAGTGGTGACACTTAATAGTTTAGCTAAATCACAGCATTCCAATTATTTTGCCTTAATTCTTGGAAAAGCCTAAGATAGCTCAAAATGAGTAATGAGTAACAACTATACTGTACGAATCTACTAATGGTTATATTTTAGCATCATACAGTAGAATGATGCTAAATACTACATACAGTAGTTACAACAGTGCATAACTACACATACTGTCCAGAAAAAAACATTAACATTTAAGTATTCTCCCATTTGGGTTGGATTACCACAGTCTGTTGCATTGCATTAAGGCTGAGGATGCATTACATTAAGCTACGTACATACAGCTAGACTTTTGCTTGGTTCACAATCCACACAGGCAATATAATTTGCTTTCTTAATCAGTAAGGAAGATTAAAGCAGATTATATTTAAAGGAATTACAATAACATGATAATTATTGTAATATGCAATAATTGTAACATGCCAGTAAGCAAATGATAATTTAGGGTCCCTCTCAGAAAAACCTATTTCACATGTTAACATATGATTATGTGGTTTATTAGATGTTATTTTAAATAAGGGCTTTAATGTGCATGTAATCAACGTCACTAACTAATTTAAATGTTAATATACAGTATAAAGAAGACTTTGAATGGCCAGTTAGTATTACAATAGATCTTAAAATGATTAGCCCTGTTTTGTTGCTGCTTGGAGCATCTGGCTTTCTCTATCTCTCTTTGGTATATACGTATAGCTCCATTTTGGATTACACCACTCCATCCCTGTTCTCTTTTTTATATTTAATATTTCTTGTTTAACCTAAAGTACTTTTTTTAATGCACAGACACAATTTATAGTTTGATTTATATAATATTTTGTGGAGGAATTCTTCCTTCCTTCTGTTCTTCTATAGACATGCATGTTGATGAAATTGAATAATCAAGTACATTCCATGTCTGAATTAAATTTGTAATTATATTTGTTGATTCAACCAATTATGTTAGTGACAATTCAAAATTAATTGAATACAACGAATCTTAGTAGGTAAGCAATTCATAGATATATTTTATTACTTCTGGAAAAAAACTGCCAGCAAATAGACAGTTCCTTTTACAGATATCAAATATAGGCTACAGTATAGTAATACTGTAAATGAAAGTTTATTTCAGAAATGTTTTTATATTATTTATTATTTGATTAACTTTATTGCAAAAGTACCTGGATAAATAAAACATATTTTAAGTCAGAAGATTGATGTATCTTATAATCTTACAGTTTAGAAATTGTACTGTTCTCTCAGGCTAGAACATTATGTTCTGAATCTTTCATATAATTAAATATTCAAAAATATCACACGATGTGCCACGCAGGTAGTGGCACACGGTTGGCTGATGGGAGTTTCTTTTTTCTGCTTCATTATTTTTTTTATTTTTTTTTATGAGTGCAATGAGGGAACGGTATTTTATGAGGCCATTATTGTGGTGTGTAGTTGTGAAACCACAGCCTTCAAAAACAGGAACATATTGAATTTAAAGTTGTTACCAATGCCCCAAAATGACAGCATTGGCATTGTGAATGAAAACGACCTGCATAAAGTAGCATAGCCTTACCTGTGTACAAGTTGTTCTCGTGACGGTGGTAAACCAAGCTCATTTTTGGGGGAAGGGGTAGACAAAATGGGGAAGTGTTAACGTACATTATGCAGGGAACTGTTGGCTGAATTTTGTTCTTCTTTTAAAATGTAAAGACATAGAAGGATTATATTGATGTTGATGTGTAACTAATGTGTTTTGTAATTACAAATCCGCTTGACGAAGGATATTCCACACTTGTAATAACTAATAAAAAATTGTTTTGTAATTACAAAATGTGTTCCATTTGTAACTAATATGTTTTTTTTTACAATTTTGTAGTTTTGACTGATGTCTAACTGTTGACAATATTGTAACCTTATTACGTGTAACTGTATGCTCATATTACCAAATCAAGCACACCATGCTTAACTGTAATCTCAATTATAATATTTAATCATATTTGCCTTAATGGATTAAGTTGAATCAGTGTGTTTCACGGTGTTTCCATAGCATATACACTAGCTTATATTATGGGGTGCCAAATGTAACATACATTTTTTCATGGATAGAATTCCTTCTGTGCTATGAAATGCATACATTCAATCAAAATAATGAATCCATGAAAAACAAATGTGTTTACATTACTGTGTGTTCACGAAATTAGAGCGCACATACTTTCATGTACAGAATTGTCAATCTGGTTTGATGTGGATGAAAGGTTAAACGCACTTTTGCATTTTAGTATAAATAACTCATAGAACTATATAAATAATTGAAGAACCTCATTTCATAGACATGTAATTACTAAGTGAGTATAATGTTGAAGCATTTCTCCTCATGCGCATTGGTTAGAGAGATGAATACAAAGTACACCCCCCATAATTATATATAATATTATATATTTTTTTTTTACTGTATTACATTTGTGTGGCTACATTTAACAGTAGTGTATTTGGTGTATATTGTATAATATCTGGTGATAATAAGTGGCGAGAATGCTAATTGCTAATTGCTTATATGCCACGACGTGTGTATCGTGTGCTAGTGGAGGTATGGATGTGTATGTAATATGTGAGTGGATGTAAGGAGAGTTGGTGAATATTTAAAGAGTTGTATAATTGTATATGCATGTTACACGTTAGTTACATTTTACTGTGTAGTAATTACACATTTTCCAGTTCATCCTCAAGAATGGGAATGGACACCCCTTGTTGAGTACAAGTAATGTCCTGGTGGTTTGTCACTTTACCATAGTAATAACGTGAGTACATTAAACTGTGTTTCACTTTACAATAAGTGGCTCAGTCCAAAGTAGTAACATTTTATTTTGAATGTAATACATTATAAATACAATTGTGTATCTCATTAGTATTTGAACCTCACAGTGCACCACTGAGTAAATAATTAATATACACATCTCTACAAAGGCCACTGTATACAGGCTATACTAGATACACTATGCTACTTCACTTAACAATGAGGGTGGATTCAATATGAAATGTACAGTGCATGTAATGTTCTTACATTGATTCAAAGTAATCCATTAAGCCAAATTTGATTAAATAAAACAATTTAGATTGCAGTTAAACATGGTGCGCTTGATTCAGTGATATGGATAGTTACATGTATTAATGTTAAATAATTGTCAAAAGTTAGACATCAGTCAAAATACAGTAGATATCAATTAAAATGACACATTTGTAATTACAAAACATTAGTTAAACATGGAACAACACATTACAAGTGTGGAATATCCTTTGTCAAGCAGAATTGTAATTATAAATGCTTGTTCCACTTAACTAATACGACAAAAGGGTTTTTATATAGCAATTAGAATTTGCATGTAATTACTATGTTATAAATGTATCATTACTATTTTGTTACATAGTTATGATTGTCCCCCTTAATGTAAAGAGTTACTATTGTGGTAAACATAAAAAAATTATTGAACATTTCTAGATACATAGATTAATTCCAGATTTTTAACTGGTGTGGGCTCTTGTACTGGGAATCTTTTATACATTTACACTGGAGACTTGGCAGCTATTAGATATTCTACATATACACTTAATGATTTTGCCACATTTACACTGGGGACTTGACTTAAGTCTACAGTAGATAGTTATGCCATGGACATGAATGGCTATTCAATATTTTGCCTTGAGACTTGACATAGACTTGTGTCAAGAGTTGAAACTAGACCAAAGGTCTACCAAAGTGACTTGGTCACACCTATGGGCAAAGCTAATTTATTCTCTATGGCAAAATGTGTCATTGCTATTTAGAAAACATTCATAAGATAATTATTTCGAAATAGCATTTTACAGTGATTTTACAGTGATACATTTAATTATCAAAGACAAACCTACAGCATTAGCAAATGAATTAGCTTAATTAGCATTAGCAAATGAAACTTGGCTAAACTGTAAGATAAGATTGTGTTCATGGTTCTCTTTATTTATTTATTTCAACATTACTGAGTTAATAGACATCCACAACTATAGCATATTTTTATTGCTCTGGCCTTGATAACTGCCTCATAAGCATGTCACCTTAAACTGTTGACAATCAGCTGAACCCTCCTCTCCAGCATCTTGGAGTAGACTTTAGAGGATTAGACTTAAAGAAGTTGTGTGATACCCTTGTAACTAACACACACTCTCTAGTCCCACCTCAGTATGCCACTCTTTTGGCATGATTTTCCAGAAACACTTTGGTGTTGACCAAAAAACTTTCTCCATGGCTTCTCTGACGCTCTTCCACATTTGCTGCTTTGCTTCTGATACGGCAGATGCTGCAGCCCGACACCGGTGCCTTGCAACCGCCTCTGGAGTCTTCCGGGACAATATATCCCCAAAGGCCTCCTTCTTTAGTCGGACGGCTTCCCTGATCACCAGTGTCACTATGGTGTTTGAGGGTTACTGCCCCTTGATGCCCTTTTGACCTTGAGATCACAGCTCTCTGCCGCAGTTTCAGAAATGGAATCTCCCACTCAGGTTTAATATCCTCAACCTCCACAGGGATGCCAGAAAAGCTCCGCCGGAGTTGTGCGTTGAAGATCTCACAGACAGGGGCCTTCTCCAGATATTCCCAGTTCACCCGCAAGGTGAACTTGGTTTAGATCACCCATTCCTCCCAATCACACCTCTCCAGGTGTCTCCAGCATTGCCTACGTGCACATTGAAGTCTCCCATAAAACACTATATTCAGGGTCTCCATGGAAGGCCAAATACTCGAACTGTTGTTTGGTGCATATGCACAGACAGCAGTCAGAGTTTTTCCCCCCGCACAACCCGTAGGCATAGTGAGGCGACCCTCTCATCCACAGGGGTAAACTCCAACAATGTAAGTGCTCAAACGGTGGCTTGTTAGTATCCCCACACCCTGGGCAACTCCAGAGTAGAATAATGTCCATCCCCTACCCAGGAGAATAATTCCAGAACCAAGGCTATTTGTAGAGGTAAGCCCCACCAGATCTAAATGGTAGCGCTCCACCTCCCACACAAGTTCAGGCTTCTTCCCCCACAGCAACATTCCACGTCCCTATAGCTAGCCTCTGCTGCTCAAATCTGGTCCGTTGAGGACCCTGACCTTCACTGCCACCCATATGACAGCGCATCCGACTCCCACAGTTCCTCCCACGAGTGGTGGCCCCATAGGATGGAGAGGAAAGAGCCACATTGCTTGTTCAGGTTGTTCCTGGCTGGGTTCCGTGGCAAACCCAGTCACCTCTGGGCCTGGCTCCAGATGGGGGCCCCGGGCTTCCTCTGGGCAGGGTAACTTCTCCTCTTTTATGTTCTTCTGAACAATTCTTAGTCTGGACCCTCCCCTGAGACCACTTTGCCTTGGGATACCATGCCAGGAGCACAAGGCACCAGACAACGCAGCTCTCAGGGTCATAGGGACACACAAAGCTCTCCACCACGATAAGGTGATGATTCCAGGAAAGGCAAAAAAAGAAATAACCTTAAATAATAAAAATATGAAGTTGGGAGCCCTTCATAGGCCTATTTAATATGACTACGCACAGAATGCTTGACCTGCATCTTATGGAGGTGCTTCTTTGTCGCTGTATACACCTTGGCAGTATATAATAAACTTTATTATTCAGTATGAAATGTTGATCGTCAAACCAATGTTTGTCCATGGTTTTATTAATCTACAATATGCAGGACTTGTGTCTACTTGTACTGCATAATTTATCACATAGAATAATTCAGGTTAAGTACATTGGTATTTCACAACAATCCCGCACAGATCCATTAAACATTCTTATTGTTCAATACAGCCTATGTACTAACAATAGGCTACAGGCCTACATTTCCTATCACCTTATAAATGCACACTTCCAGTTACAAATGCTGTTTCCATTAACTGTATTTTCTTGAAGTAACATTAGTGTGATCCATTGTTAATGTAGGTGCAGCAATGTTTGTCAGAGCAGATTCCATAGACATGTGTCAGCTGCTGTAACTTAGTGAGTGAGAATATTTTCTCTGGTTGATAGTCCCTCTTTTCCTGGATTGCAGTGTACAGTGGGCAGGGCTTTAGTGGGGGGAAAGTTTGACTTACTAGGGTCCCAATAATTGAGGACCCTCAAAAAAAAAAAAAAATTAAATATAAAAAATACTTGTTTTTGTTTGCAATTTTAAAAGTAACTAATGTCATAACTAAATGTAATCTGTCGGAATAAATAATTGAATTGACTAAACTTTGTCTAAAAGTATAGTGGGGGACTGGATCACAGCATACGATGGAAAAGATTGAGTCCATCACTGCACTATGATTTGTCTGTATGCGTTTGACTGCTAATGCTGGACAATGTGCACTGTCTGTAATACGTCTTTCCTTATGAAAGGAAAATTAGGGTAGGCCTTCCACAAAATGAGAGACAAGTAAGAAAAAAACTTAAAACAAAGGGAACGTGAGCACACAACTAACAGTGTAACAATGGTTTATGCTAATAATAGTTAATAGAATCTATCTTTGAGCATATGTAGACTCTATAACATGAATTAATCATGGATCAATCAACATTATACAGATATAGCTACAATATTGTAAGGCAGTTATAATTAAGTTGTCCCCCGTTTCCCCTTCCTACAGAGGTGTGACGTATAGGATGTTTATTGGTTAGTAGCGTCACGAGATAGGATAAGACCAGTGTTATGAGTTTTCTTTAGTAGATGTAATTGATGTTTTTACGGTGCTCACAGCTCATTGCATGGACAGACTAACTTGCTGTTCTGTGCCCGAGCTAGAGGCTGAAACGCAACATAGATGTTAACTACAGATGCTGTATGTTCATTACATGCCAATAAAGGCGGATATTAGCAAATACATTGTTGTGTGAAGTATTTCCCACGCAAGCCATCCCAAGAAAGACAAAGCACAACAATATCATATGACATATATGTCTAAATGACCTAGCAACATACAGGGGTGTATATAAGCTTTCTCTATAGCTAATGGGCTCCAAGGAGATACTAGTGGAGAAGGGAGTGGGTTTTTGGATTGTTGATTTTTATTGTCGTTTGTTCTGTTTTAGCTAACTCTCAAACCCTAGAGCTTTAATTGATGGCATTGGATAACGCATCAGCACAAGGCCAGTAATGTCACAGACAATTACCATATTAATGAAATATCTTAGCCTTAAGACACTAGTCGATGAGTTTCACTGTTCAAATTATTTTCTCATTAATTCATGAAAAGGACATGAAAACACCATTATGAGGCTATGGGAGAATCTGCTTTCTTTATATTTTGGTTTCATGTTTCTAGAATGATGTTTGTGTCAAATACAATTATTGAATGTGTCGTCGATGTTGAAGATTACTTGTGCAATGTTTGCTGTACTTTCATTTGTATCTTATGAAAAATGTATGACTTTGTTTAAACTAGTATTCATCTGATAGCCTGTCTGTCTTTACAGTACCTATCTTCAAACAGTATTGCCTGTTTATATCTGGCTGCCTGCACGCTTAACTTGTCATAGTCTCGTTGTCTCTGAAAAAGGCCAACCTCTGTTTGCATGCCTTTATCACACAAACCTCCATATACTCTATCTCTTATGTATTGTACAGTGACCTGTCAGAATTATTCAGCTAGCTGTTGGTTTTAATTAATTTTGCTGAAGGGAGTGTAGAGGGAAAGGGAATTCATTAAATTTGGTATTACAGGTGTTTGTGTTATAGTTTTCATCCTGCTGTATATTCTAATCTCCTGTTGGCTGGTTTCCAGTTGGTAAATATTACATTTTCATATGTGGAGGGAGATTATGGTGCTTCAAAACAAAAAAATGTTTTAGAACTGGTTTCAAGGAGTGTTTAAACACAAACTCTGGAGTTCCCTTTTAAAATGTAATAAAGAAATACATGTTTGTCTGGATACACTTCTGTTACATTACAATAGACATTGAACTACATTAGTGCTTTAAGAGCACTAATGTAGTTAAAGTTTAAGTTTGACTTTAGTAGCGCAGATTTAAATATATCACTGAGAATGAGTGCAGGAATGTTCACAGATTCTATTCACACTCACACAAGTTAATCAAATGCACATAAGATTACGATGTACATTTTTATTTTATCTTTAGCAAGCATGGTAAAGCATGGTAAGCATGTCAAACACATTCAATCAAGATCTGAAGTATTCTGCACATTAGAGACCACTTGTAATACACAGACGTTATAAATACCACGTATCTCTATATATCTCTCTGATCATGTCTCTATTTGATTTGATTCATTGTTTTGATGCTCTTCTTATGTGGCGTAGTAAAATACATTCAGACTTCAAAAGTTGTATCTACATTATTATTTATTCTTGTTTTTATTCTCCTCTCTTCGTTTTATGGACTTTCACATCTGATCTAGTTTATAAGTTCCCACTCAACCCCGAGGAGAACAGGAGAGGTTTGGTTCTGAGGCAGAATTTCCCCCAGTCCACCCTGTATTAAAATGGCTAGATCAAAGGTTCCATACTCAAACAGGCTGGTGAGGTTAGAGATGCAAGAAACTTTTGATTTGCTGCAATGGTATAGAAAATGATTCACTAAAGACATGGAAGTGTGAGCCTACAGGTGTACATATAGTACAGTGTCTCTTAGTCTTTTCATCCAACAACATCAAAGTCTCTCTCTCTCTCTCTCTGCTCTGTAGGGTGCCTTCACTGATAATGTATATGGGGACAAGGGTTAGAGGAAACTCTCTTTCAATGAAACTCACTCAAGTGTGAAGTTAAAGCTGAGAGAGATGCCAAATTGACCACGAGCCAAGACCTTGTAAGTGTGGTTATCTTGGATGAGTTGTTGAGGTTTACAGGTGAAAACAGAGTTTCAAACCACTGATGTTTTGGAACTCAAGGAATGCATTCTCCCCCCTCACCTAAGCACTGGCCTCTACTCCTCCCCATTCAGCCACTTATCTACCCTACACAACAGTAATTTTTGTGAGCAGTGTTTCAAAACATACATAGTGGGTTTGACTGTAGGTACAGTTTAACAAATGCTTTAACATCACGAAAAATTGAGAAGTGTACAGTATATTTTAAACATAGTAAATCTTTAATTTCTCACATTTCCTAATTTTTAAAACAAATACTGTAATTGTCTCGTTATTCATTTTTAAAGATCTAATTGTGTTGTCGGGATTACTGTTGTCACGGGAGTAATTGTACTTCTGAAACTTCCCTATAACAACAACAAACACAAAAAAGAATATTTGTTATGTACGGTAGCCATCCCAATCTTTATGTGCCAAGGACACACATAAAAAAACAGAATATCATTATAAGTATTTTTACAAGAAGCAATACATTATCCAAGTCATCAGTAAGACATGCCGCAAATGGAAAAAAACATAGCTATTATTTCTTGAGTAAATACAAATCCACAGTACCAAATTATTTACACCTGAGGAGCCAAGTAAAGTGCTTTATTTTGAAGATGGTTACGGTTGTTGCACTGCAGGTGCTGGTTTTCACTAAAGTATAATTTAATTTGTCAGTGATTTAAGTCAGTAGTTTGTAAGGACATTCTGTTTCCAGCAAGCTGTCATACTCTAATGACCTTGGCTCCAGGACAGTAGTCAAACCGCCTAATTAAAAGCATATATTCAGCCAAATCTCTGCCAGTACATTTAGTATAATTTATTATAGAAAATTCTTATAGTATTTGCCGATCATAAACCACTTAAAATGCACAGCTCATGCTTATGTGGCTTATGTGCAGAAAGGTGTGACCTACAGTATAATGATATAACAAGGTAGAAAATGTAAACCGTTTTTATATGAGGTCCTTTGGCAATTTACTGTCAGGTTAGTAGTCAGAGGCAAGTCAATGAATGTCTTAAATCTAAATTTTACATAAGACTGTGTGGACTGTTTGTACAATTATTTTCAAAATCTTCTTCGAGAACAGCATACCATTTCAGTACTTTGTATTAGTGGCTGGAGTTTGATCTTTTTTCACACCCTAGGAGAAATTATGGGCACTTTGTGTTGTAGTTCAGGTTTGGCTACAGTATGAATGTGCAGCTGAAGATGACTCAGTACAACTGTTCCATCAATGTCATACACTTTTCATTATCTTTTTATTGCCAAATATGCAGTCAGCTTACAAAGCAGAAACACAATACAGTTTGTGCATTGTTTTGTGGTAATTTCTAGTAATCGTTTATCTTATTAATATGGCTTTTATCACTTCCACAAAAGTGAAGGCTATAAATCTACCAGAGCATCTACCAGAGGAAATGGGAGGGAGACTACTTAATTGCTAGATCATTTATTTGTCCTGTCAATGCTAAAAGAGGTTGTTAAAAAAGGCAGAGAAACCTCAAATGCAAGCCCCCACTGGATCTTATATTTAATATAAAAATAATATTTGGTGTATATTGTAAGTCGTATTTTGTATTTGTATGTTTCTATTATGGCAGTAGTAAAGTAAAACTATATTTATACTATACTTTACTATATTTTGAAGATATACCCTAAGATGAGTTTCTGTTGTTGCATTGCCAGGTCTGAGGTCTATCTGTTTTACTTTGAAATAGCTGTTTACCAAATGGTAAGCAACACCTTTGCAACAACTTTGTTCATTTACAAAAATACATTTTAAGTTCAGTATATTTACGTGACATAGCAATGTTAGAGCATTTGAAAAGCCTTATGTATAATATTTCAGTGGGTTCTGTTCAGTCGATCATAATCATAGCCATCCAAGTTCAACATGAAGTTTCCCCATCACCTTGGACTTTGGACACATTGTCACAAGGGCTAGGTGCATTAGAAATTGGCAAAATACCCTGCTTTCCCTGCTTTGCTATCAGATAAATGTTTTCCTGCAGGCTTGTACTGTAAATATTGCTGTTATGGTTTTGCATTGAAGCTGCATATACAGTATACACTTCTGTATTCAGCCACAGCATGCTACAAACAATAAACAATTTAACCATTTTAAGATTTCCTAAAACTACATTCCATGTCTCATTCATAACATTTGTTCAGCATTTATATATTGTTGCTTTTTGCTGTGGTAGTAGCCTATCATATTCATATGTTTCATACTGTATGAGTATTTAGTATGATTCACAAATTATAATATATTTTTTTAGCTTACTGTACTGTACTGTCAGTATGTACCCACTATTTAAAATGACAAAAAAGTTTGACTACACATTAGACTTCCAACAAAACTGTTTTCAGTGATTGGGTACAGTATAATGTAATTGAATTACTTTAATTTGGTACCACCATAGAGGCTGGTTCATGTACCATGCTCAATACTCATACAACGCAACACTTGTTTCCATGGTGCAAGAATGGTTTGTAAAAGTTAGCAGTTAGCTAAAATAATGCATTTAAACATGGCGACCTACAGTATAACTACCATAGAAACAGGATCAAACTATAGATTTGATTAACCTTTATATAAATGGCCAAGTTGACATTTTGTCTCACTGAGCGCCCTCCGAAAACTGCAACGTCACCCTGATTTGCAAATGCAAACTAACTGCTGCTCTGGTGTGCCCTAGTCACACTTTGAGTTAATTCGTTATACTTCAATATATATATCAATATAGTGTTGTAAGTGTGCATCATAATAATCAGGCCAACGTAATAGTTAATATGACTCCTGTATGGTATCCTTGAACCTGCAGACTATGAGGTGAAAGGGTTTTTACAGTCTCAAACGTTTAGGCAGGGTGACTGACAGAGGACTGACAGGATGCTGTGAGGGTGAATGTGTGTGCTACGTAGGGGAATGTACATATTACAAAATGTGTTTCTTGGTGGTGAGCTCTATGAGCTCTTACATTGTAGATAATGATGCTGTTGATGTTGATAGCATGTTCTGCTATGGTGTAGTCATTATATAGTCACAATGCCTATGAGCTTAGCACAGGTGTGGCATATGAAACTATTCACTCCTCACCTGCCCTGTTTATGTGTATATGCACAGGACTTTCCTCATTATCTTGCCACGTCTCTAACATGTCATATTCACTTAAATATGTCAGAGGACCCAACTGACTAAACCTGAAATTCAGGTGCAGAAAGAGAGAGAGAGCGAGAGCGAGAGCGAGAGAGAGAGAGAGAGAGAGAGAGAGAAAGGGGTTGGAACATAACAGTAAATGAGAAACAGGAACCATGTGATAAGACGTTTCAAAGTTCATCCACACACCTGAGAATGGCCACTCCTTTCCCAGGGCAACGGAGGAATGTCTGGGCTGTGGAGACCAGACAACATACTGTAGCAAACAGTTCCATGGCTTTAATGCTGGGTGTCTATGTGGACTTCAACATCTGCTTTGGGGGGGACTGCTGAGATCAGGGTGCATATCTGCATTTAAATGCAGACTAAACCACATGGTGCTTCAATCAAGAGCTCCTCCTCGACCACAGTCAAAATGTGGTTTGTCAGGCTTTTCATCCTGTGCTGTTATGGTGAGTGCCGACATGACCATTGTTGTTTATTTAATGGGTTTGTAAAGATATTTTCTAGATCGAGACCATTTCTACATTTTCCAAATAAATCTGACCCCTTATTTCATCTAATTTTTTATCTAAAAGTTTAAGTACACAAAAAATGTTGATCAATTAAAAATGGGTACACTGGCAGCTTTGCCGAGTTTTTGCCAAAACCTACTGTAATTAACTATTACCGCTTGAAAAGAAAGTCACATTTTTAAATGCTTTCTTAAATAGGCTACTGTATTGTATTTTAAATGTTCTCCCCATAGCCAATGACATATCTTCACGGGTATATAGTGTATATATTGCATATCTGTGTATGCTAGCATGTGACTTTTATAAAATGATTCATAGAAATGTTATGTGGTAAATATTATTGCATGAAACTATCGTGTGCACTATTGTCCATAGTGAGTGTTCTCATTTGAAGCTACATTAATAGTTGTTTCTATGAAATAGAGGTGATAACATTTAGTGGAAACTTTTAAAAAATTGTCTTGTGCAGAAAGACAGGAAAAGAGGTCAAAAGCATGCTGTTGCACTGAAAGCATCAATAGGTTTTTGTTACATGAGGGGTGTCTATTGTATCTATTGTTAACAGAACAATATTGTTTTACAAAAAGAGGTCAAGCTGATATTGGGCAGTTTAGTTAGTATGTTAGTTTGTTAGTTGTAAAACATGTTTACAGTGAACATATCAGTTCAAAGCTAAGGTCTTAAGAATTTACTTCCTTCTTTATTTTTTCTGATGTCCAATAGGCTGTCTGTCTGCAGCTTATGTGAGACCAAACTTCACCTCAAACAACTTCAAGAACGTGCTCCACTGGGAACATCTGGAGACTCACATTCCTGGGCAGGAAGTCCTTTACAGTGTTGAATACACAAGGTGAGACAAATAATATTAGCATAATAAATATTTCTGCAGTACATTCCATCATCCTTCAACCTACTCTCTTAACTCCCGTAGAGGTGGTAAACAGTGACAAAAAATGTATTAGTCAAAGTTCTAAATAGCTTATTGACTTAGACAATCTTCATTTGGTCAATGGTCATTTGATTTACAACCGCACTATATTCCAAGTAGAGTAGCTTATAGTTTACCAAACAGTCTGGAATATACAATATAACCATGTAGCACAAAGGCGAGTTTCCTGGTAGTTTCTAGCATGTTGCTAAAAAGGTTCATATGGGTATTTACAAGTTGTAATTTCACACCGGTATTATAAGTTTGAGGGAATATGGTGACTGGTGTCACCACTAGTGAACATGATTGTCTGTAAACAAGAAATAACCACATTTGGGGATTCATTTTCATTTTAAATAATAGTGTTACCATTTAACATGTACTATGAAAAATATAATACTATACTTTCTTCCTGATGCCTCTCTCTTTCACTTTCTCTCTCTCTCTCTCTCTCTCTCTCTCTCTACATATAGTGTAAAATACATCTGGGTGTCTCTCTTACTTTAGCGGGCTACAGTGTGCAGCCTCTGAGATGTATCACACCGTGACTGAATATTAGTTTGACTGGATTCTGACAAAACTACTGTAAGAATAGTTTGAGGGGCCTGTTGCTGGTCATTAATATGGTTCCCCTGGCATGGCTTCTGGCTGCATATTTCCTTTACTGTTTAATTTCGTTTGGCCTCATGCTGTCGACAAAATGTCATCCGGTCTAATTACACAGACTTCCAGACAAATGTCAAGTGCCACCCAGATCCGATTGACTTTCTTCCGGCTGATGTCACCTGGAATAAGTGATATTTTGTTGGTGTTAAATAAGGCATGGACAAAGATTGTCCTAACTATGCCCACTCAATACCGGCTCTTCATGAGATCATGGCAATTATTTGTCTTTCTAAAAAAGGAAAGTTGTTTTAATGCCACATTTTATCTTTGAATAGAATAGATGTAGCCGTTACAATGTACTGTGCAAGTTGTCATATGAGGCCATATGGGTCCAATGATGAGAAGATGGTATATGTATGCAAATGTATATATAACAACAACAAACATAACAACGACAACATACATGCATACCAACAAACATTATCCAGCTTGATCATTTTGTGGAAATATGTAATGTCAAAATGACTCATCTGGACAGGGAGGAGGTGGAACTACCTCACACACAGAGGGTGGGAAGTAAGTCTCTTCTAAGGATGAAATTACTCCGCTATATATTTACATTGAATATATCATCTACAATGTTATAGGCATTGTTTAGTGATACTGACCTTTGTATGGAGATATACTATACTGTAGCTTTAGAATACTTGTTTCAGGACCCTTATGTATCTATGCCTTGCATTAGACTTTACATAATAAAGTATAACACACATATGGTACAATTCTTCCACAACTAACTGTATTTTGGCTTGTTTGTTTTTGTATTTATTCCAGTCATTCAAAGGATGAGCCATTTGAGATCAAATTGGAGTGTCAAAACATAACAGCTCTGTCCTGTGACTTGACTGCCGAAACCCCAGCGATTTATGATGTTCACTACTTAGCTCAAGTGTATGCAAATGGTCGGTTCCATGGCAACACTTACAGATTCAAACCCATGGCAGAAAGTACGTAATCTATGACAAACTATGACTAAATGATTTTGCTCTGCATTATACATTATTTTAAAATGTCTACATTTCAAAAGTCATTATATTGATACATTAATCACACATTACACACAGCGATCCCAGTAAACATATTTATATAACAAATAACTGTCCTTTGAATTAACAACTCGCTTCTGATTTAACTTTAAATGAATGAATCAACATTAATGTCTAAAACTGTTTTATTTATCTGTTGTCTTTTGTCATTTCTACACAGCTGTCCTTGGCCCACCCATTTTGTCTACAGAAATCAAAGATTTGTCTTTATATGTGAATGTCACCTTACCTCTGGGACCTAGCGGTGCCTCCATAGCGGACATCTTGAACACTTACAATCCTTTGTCCTTCAACCCATCAACTGTCTACACCCTGCATGTCACGAAGCCATTATGGGCCATCCAGGTGAACATTTTCCCATGAAATATGCACGCACACAGCCATAAGAGACAATCATTTATGGTATATCCATATACAGTGTTTCACTCTCAATGCACAAATACTCTTTCTTAGGTGTTCAACTAATTTAAATAGATCAATTTTGGTTTGGTTATAAACAAGATAAACAATAGCCAGATAGACAAACATGGATGATTTGAAAGTCAAGGGTTTGACAATTCTTCCACTTTTTCCAGGACAACATAAGCACAACAGGCCAGTTTGTCATCAACTTGCAAACTAGAGAGGAGCATTGTGGCTACGTGGACTACGTGCCAAACTTTGAGCACGGTCGTCCTCCTAGTGACCCTGTCTCTTTCTGTGCAATACCACCAGGTAGAGAATGCCTTTCTTTCTGGACGTGTGTGCATGTGTACAGTAGGCTACAGCTCCACAGTGATGGTAGGTTAACAACTGACAAATAAAATGGTTCCAGCTGGCATGTGGATTTGAGAAAGACACAATATATTTTGTTCTGTTTGTGACAGACAGCTTTTCATTTTTGTTAGATAAGATAGGGAAAAGAGACAGAAAACAAGTGGAGAGAGATATCGGGCCCAGATTTGAACACCGGTCTCCCAAGATACTAAGGCTCGTATGGGCAGGGAGTTATCTCATGCACTAAAGCTGCACCCAGTTTGTGCTATTGTTTTATCGTCTTTGAAATGTGTCATCAAACTTTCCAAGTACATCACGAATTACTGAGAATTGTCTATAAGCAAATCACTGTAAAGGTTTGTTATGACAGGGTATTTCCACTATAGGTATATACCTATTTGTACATCCAGCAAAGATTCAAGCTGTCGTCAGTCATTGCTACTTGAGAGTTTGCAGGGAATTACACCACATAACCAGAATGGCTGGTTACTGTGACTTGACATCATGATCTCTCTTCCAACAGGTGACCCCTGGATGCTTCTCCCATGGTTTGTTGTGGCAACTGCTGTTTTGATGGTGCCTGCCATAATATTGATTATAATGCTATTTCTTTACCTGAAAAAGAAGAGACCCCTGCCAATCGTTTTGGTAAGACAGTCGTTTTGGGAATTCCCCATAATGTTGGTAGGTAGAGACCAGGAAATGTTGCTTTACAGGAAACATTCGCCCTTAGGGGTGCATAAAATTCCTTAGAAATATATGGAGCATGTGCTGTTATCAGTTCATCAAGCTAACCTTCAGCTGTGAATTAGCCACATTATAAGTTATAAGTTGTATGGCAAAGCATCCTTCATGTACTCTATCCCGCTATGAATCTATTATTGTAACATGCTACTGTTCTTTTCTTCCAAACAGGTGAATCCATGCAAAGCCCTGTCTCCAGCACTGGAGGGTCCAGATGACAGCCTGTTCATTTCTAAAGCCGAGGTTTCCCCCAAACATGGCGTAAGTGTCTACAACATAGTCCACGACAAGCCAAGCTTCATCTCCACGGAGACGGAAGGCTACTTCTCCCAGGACATTCCATTTGAAAACGTGTCATGTGACAGCACCGCCCGCTCAGACAGAAGTCAAACCAGCCTTCCCCAATGGGGCGAGGACACCAGCGGCCAGTCTTCTGTTATCTACAGTGCAGTTGGCGTCGACGAGCCTGCAAAGGAGACTACCAGGTTAAAGCATGGCGCGCGTGAAGAAAGGCCAGACGAGAGGCTTCAATTGCCCTGTCTTTTGAAGAATCTGAGCATGGATCATTGTAGAAACAATGCAAAGCTTAAAACGCAGCCACTTTCACCTGACTCACAGCAGCCAATCTTACTGCACACTATTGTGGATAGCAATGGGAAACTAATGTTGCCTATGTTCACATTTGACTCAGAAACACACAGTTGTCCCTCAACTCCGGAGGGGCCGTTGTTGTGTGACCTGCTAGACATAGAGGATGAAGGCCCTCTGACACTGTGCTCATTACACAGTGCAGAAGACACGGAGGAGTGGTTGGACTCAAGCAGCGAACACAGCCCTCTAAACACACCCACCCTGTGGGGTAACTCCTGCGATTCTCCAATCCAACCTCTGCTTCCAGGTCTGTTCCCAGACTGTCAAGGCAGGCAATCGGGGCCAGTTCCGTTTGCATCGGGTTATAAACGAACTTGGATGCCAGCCACCCCACTTGGAATTACGTCAGAGGTCAACCGTTGCCAAGTAATAACTTGCATTCAGCAGACATGGGATCATCCTGACGGGGAGAATATAGAGCACATACCCAGGCAAATCACTTTGGGAGGTTGCATGCTAAAGATTCTGGAATAATTCCTCCCGGCAATACCACTCTGATGACTCAATGTCTATTTCCCTGATAACAGTTCTACAAAGGACATTAAAGACACGTTTCAGCTCAGTGAGCTTAGTAAGGGTAAAGGGAAGTTGATGGGTCCAACAAAAATGCTTTGGTGCTGATGCAGAACCAAAGAAGTCCCTCTTGTGTCTCCCGTGTGGCTTATGATCCAGCGACAGCCTTGACTTAAATATATAACCATGCATCAAATCTGTTGAGTCTGCTATACAACCATTGACCTGTTAAAGGCAGGAGTTGCTTATTTTCAAAATTGCCCAGAAGCAATATGTGGTTTTATCTCATGCAGAAAAAGTTGTATTTTTATAGTTTTAATAAAACGTGGAATCACATTTAATCTGAACCTGCACCTTTACCTGCACAACACAGGTGCAGCACAAAATGTTTTCAATATTTGTTAAATACTAAAAGAATACATTATTTAAGTGGGTGTGCTAAATATGTACCTGGTTAAAACCATCCAAATGTCTGCCATCGCTTTACAAATGAGTCTGGGAACTATCAATAAATCTAGTATAGGCCTAAGTTGTGTTGACACATCTTGCATCAGCAGTGTCATCGAGGTCTAAACGAAAAAGGTGAATTGTTGCGCAGAACATGACTTTTTGGGTAATCTATGTGCGAATGAAGTTCGTAATTAACTACCCAGTGGTCTCATAATTGACAATTGATTGATTGTCTTATCCAATGGTAATCTGGATAGAAATATATCATAGAGGCAGCGTTTGAAAAATTAAGATAATTTTAAGACAGGATTGAAAAAATAGCACACAGTCATTTGTACTGCTTCTGAGCTACAAACTGAGATACAAACAAGCCAACCTATAGCTTAGAACTATCGTAAGCAGGTGTTCAAGCAGAATACAGAAAAAAACTTTTTTTTACATTGCACAAAATATTCAATTTGACAAGGCCTTCACATTATCATTGCTTCGTGTTTGTCATATAAGGATATTATGTTTCAAAGTTTAATAACAAAAAAATAAAAGAATTATAGAACTGTTTCTACAATACAAAATACTATAATAGCAACTACATTACATACAGTAGACTACAGTATAGGAAAAATACAGAACAGCTGTTTTCACAGAAAACGTTTTTCCTGTTTTGTCTGACCTGTTCCTCGTATTAAAAAGAAGGTGTTTTTTCAGGCGGTGAAATTACAGTGTTTGAAACTATAGACAGCTATTCTCTTCAAGGGTGGGGTCACCAACCCAGTGGCATGCAGATAAAAGCAAGCTAACCTATAATAGAAATGCTGTAATCTTGTACAAACAGTGGTCAATGTAACTGTAAACTGCATTGTCCTTTGTGACCAACTATTATGTTATTCACAAAACTAAATATTGTACAGTATAATACTGAAATATAATGAGTTTTATACTTAATGGTGTGTGTAATGAATTGGCTGTAAATGTGAAACATTATTAAAGTTTTTATTTAATTTAAAGTATTTGATAACAAAAATAATGCAACATCAGTCATGACATTTCCTCTCCAGGTAAACTGTCACAGACTTTTGACCGTGTCAGAATACTATATTGCCCAGCGTGACATGTTAAATCTCATCTTGTATTGAACCAGGGCAATGTTCACGGGTATTGTCTCCTACAATAAACCAGTTTGCTTGTGCAAACGTGGCAAAGTGCAGCCCATATGACACCTGTTGCCAAGTTACAGTACATTTCAGATGAGAAAATAGTCTCCATGATTCTAGTCTCAATAAGCTGCTAGTAGGCCTAACTGAATTAAATATGCTATTAAATAATAAGCAGATATAGGCACAAAAAAAAAACACAATATCTTCCAAAACAACAAAAAGTGTACAGACAGATTTGAAAAAATAGGATATGTATAAATAATGAGCACTGTGGTACATTAAGAAAAACAAGCTTTCTAAAACAATAAATATGCCAATATAGCCAATTTTGTAATGTACACGTGCTTCCATAAAAAGTGTTTTCTTATCATGACATACTACATTTCAATCCATAACAAAACATTTTGTGTTTAATGTATCTTCTTGCTGGGTAAACACAGCTAAAACAGAGCTAGACATGACTGTGCTATGTGTCCATTTATAACTGTAAATCTTTGGCCCATTCCTTTGTCTGGCCTTTAGAACCATGCATTTATAAAACATTGCTCATAGAATGGGCACGCATCTGAAATAGCCTGGCTGCGCCCGACTATGCTCACAGATCAATTTTTTTCTCTGAGATTACAGTCTGTAAACCCTGTTCGTATAAGCATCTTTCTGAATGGTGGTAGAGCTAGATGAGGCGATCAAAGCAGTTGTAGCTGGTGTACCTAGTGGTACACCAGGCTACAATTGAAATGCTCATGATCTAGACCTGCTACAAAATTCATGACAGCAGTCCAAAATGTACATGTGATGGCACAATGTCACAGCTGCTTGACTTACTCAGCACAATTAAGTCCATTGGTGGTTCATGAAGTACATTGTGTTTCATTTTTCAGATGCAGCACCCCCACACATCTACTCCATTCACACCTCTGCTGACCCTACTCATATTAATGACTAACATGCATACACGGTTGTGTGTATTAGTACTTCAGCTATACTTCCCCCGGCATGTGTGTGGGCTCTGCATCAACAGAGTAGAGAAGAGCGTGTAATGGCACACACTGGCACTTGTTACTCACCAGCCAGGTTCATCGGTGTGATACAGAGACAAGATAAACATGAATATACAGCATGTGTGGGAGCATGTGGGCGAGAGAGAGAGAGAGAGAGAGAGAGAGAGAGAGATTTATGAATGCTGAGTTTTAAGACTCTATCTATCTATCTATCGATCTATACAGTACATATATTTACACAGTATAGTGTCTGTCTGTGGTTTCTACCCTTTCTATTTTAAAAGTCCTACTTGTCATCTGAGACTAAAAGTCTCTGCCTCACATGATAAACACACTTTGACATGATGAGTTTATAGCAATTAATGAATGTCTTGCTTACAAACAATACTTTCATACAAAACTACACGATACCCTAATAATGTGCCACACAGCTTTAATAAGGTGTGTTGCATGCACTTTCTGTACTACCTGGCAAACATTTTGGCAAGTTTAAAGTTATTTGAGATTTCAAAACATTCCACAATTGCAGAAAAGTGACCAAATGAGCAATAAAATGGTTTGACGTAATTAAAACCCTATCAGGCAAAGTATGAATATAGGAACTTTGAAAGTGTAAATTGATATGTGTGGCGGTCTAATACCACAGCACATATCTGCCAGCGTTCAAACACCATATGGGCAGCAACCATTTGTCTTTCCTTTTCCACGTTTATCTACTGATATACTGATATGGTTGAGAGAATTAGCTCCATTGAAATATATGTGTGCTCTCTTGGGGCACACAAATTTGGTTACACTGTGATCTTCAAATTTGATAGCAGATGAAAGTTTATTCCTGCTTCTCATTTACAGTAGGAAGATAGTGGGGGAAATGCAATTATATTGGGCCTGTGTAAAGTCAAATTCAGGTTGGTAGAGAGCTAACCAATGTTTTAGAATATTAAGAATAAGGTAAGCATTTTAATATCTTTTAGTAACAACAATAAAGCATTGGAAATTTGTGCACATTTGTCTTGTATTCCAGTAATAGCAGAATGATACATGACGCACTAAAGCACTCTAACTTTCAGGCCATTTAAATCACTGTACAGGATTGCCTCACAATGACCCAATCACATACACATTTAAACACCAATTGTGATGTCAATAATGGTTAGGTGTCTTGCTCAAGGACACCAACATTCAGCTATAGCGGGGTTCGAACCAGCATCTTCCCAACCACATGCTGCTCTGTGCCCAGTAAGTAGTAAGACACAGTTGTCAGAAAGGATTGCTAAACATTTATATGTAACCTGGGAAAATATCGTTTTAGGATGTTGGTCGCCAGCAAGACTCCCCATAGGCTAATTATGTTTAACTCCACCGACCCTCTGCACTATCATGGGAACAGTTAGCCTGTAGTAGTGGAGGGAGGAAGAATAAAAGCATAGCAGGTGGAGGTATATAATATAAAGTTACAGTGCACCTTGGGTCAAGTCCCAAGGTGGCGTATTCACAACTGTAGCCAGATCAACAAGGCCTTACTCCACTGGTCATATATTGTACATTACTCCTGTGTTCATAACTTAATTGTATTAAAGATTGCATGCAGAGAAAGACTAAACTTTTATTTATTGCATTTTGAGAGCAATAGACCGTACAGTATATGTTGTGCCACAGCATCTAGAATATGTGTTAAATGACATTACAGTACAGTACATTACTCAAAGTGTTCTCTTTTGTTATTTCCGGCAGTCCCAAACATCTACAGAATCAACATGGATGATGAACAGCAAGAGGTTCTTTATACTGTACAGTAAGTACCTACATAGCCGACTCATTACGATGAGCTACACAGTTCTTTCACAATATCCCCCTAACCAGACCTCTACTCCCTCTCTCCCTGACCACATTTCCTTGATGTATTGAAGTCTACAGTTAATTGGATCTTACTACCACCAGCGTTCTAATGAGCCCTAATGGGTCCTTGATTTGAAATAGGCACAAAAACAGCTGTCAAGACAGGACAGGAAATAATGAATCCTCAAGCAGACCCTCAGTGAGTGCTTCTCTGTACTCAACTGCAGCTGGTTAGATGAAAAAGAAAGTTTTGTGTTTTGTTTACAATACAATACAAAACTCAACTCCGCAATTGGGATCATTTCGACAGCTGGCGGCAGCCATTTTAGAATTGAGTTTCCCCCTGAGGGTGCAGGTTGGCATGCGATAATTGAGAAGTAAAAGGGGGGAAAGCCTGGGAGCCTATTTATTTTCTTTTTGTCAAGTGGTGTGAAACATACTTTGTTAGTCTGAAAAATAAACAGTAAAATGATTGGCTAAATAATCTGTCAGTGATAATTGCCTCGTGTGCTAAACATACTGTATCTCATTCTCACAGTTTTTTTATGAAAAGGGAAGGCCTTTTCCCGTGATAAACAATGAAGATAAACTAGAAAAGATGTTTCTGTTCAACAGTTAATTCTAATGAGAGCAAATAGTCTGATATTGGAAAAGGAATGAATGAATGTGGCCCTCAGCTGTTTTGTCCTAGCGGTTATTCTTAGTCGATCTGTCACTGCAGATATATGAAAAGAGGAGTGGGCCTGGCAACTCCAGCCTGCATTGTGTGCTGATACTATACAAAGGCAGGTGTGACCACTGAAGGCTTTAAATAATACCTCATCTTGCCACACAACACGCTGGCCTTGAATTGAGCCTTGAGCTGCTACACACACACACACACACACACACACACACTTAGAAATAATCTATCCTCCAATAGTTTCTGGAGGTGGAATATTTACTATTATGTATTTTTTAATCACTAGCCTTCTTTAAAGAGTCAATATTTTATTTGTGTAAACACTGGATGACTAAGCACACACAGAAACGTGCACCACCAAGATGCCTACGCACACACACGTTTAATTAAGTCAGATTGAGTTCTCTGATTAATGAGAGAGGAACAACAAGTACTGTACCAGGAACTAAACAAAGATCACTGCAAGAAGAGATGTCACGAAAGCACTGTAGATAGGACATGATGGACGCAGAGAGGAGACACAGGAGCACAGATAAAGAAACAGCAAAGGAATAGTATTTACAGCAGAGTAAAAGAAGTCCCAGGTGCTGCCTGGGGCCATTATTACTCTTTTCTTTTCATTTGAACAAATATCCAAGGACAGGGCTTCTGTTTCTGACAAAGCAGCCAACTGGGAAATGTAGTTCCTCCTCTGTTCAACAACTCTATTATCCTTAAAGTAGTGCAGCAGTATGTGTTTGAGCCTCACACATATCAATGGGTCATGTGTTGCTTTTAAGGGGTTGCAAGACAGTAGATACTGTCTGTAAAAAAAAACGTTAAAAGTATTTTCAAATGGGATGAATTCAGTATGCATTCAAAAGATGATGAACATATTTGCATGTATACTGCATTCATCTCATTTGGAAAATAAACTAAACAAAACATTTTTTTGTAAACTGTACTGCATTGATATACATTGCTTGTGTTTGCTTTAGTAAATTATTAGGGCACATTGCACATTATATAATACCACTTAACATGTTTTATATGTGCCACTTAGTATCCATATCCATTTCTTTCACATGGGTTGTTGATGAACCGCTAATAACATCATGAACTTTCTGGATGGGTCATGGTGGGTTATACGGTTCAAAGAACCACTACTGTGGTTCTTCAGTAGTAAATGTTTATTAGGGGAGATAAAAAATAAATATGTTTCCTTTCCTGGGCAGACATTGACGTCGGCATCTCCAGTGATTTCCCTGCGGCCCATCCAGCTGTTGGGTTCAGCTGTTCAGGTTATACGGGCCAGGCAGACAGCCCATATTGCATGGGGATCCGTTGTGTCACCGTTTAGATGCTTGTCCGCAGAGCACTGTAAGTCGATATGGTTTGTTGGCATTGATTAGCAGGTGTGCGAATGCATGTCTGTGGTCTGTCATTGGTCTATATTTACTAGCTTAAGAATGGCAGAGCATTGTGTTGTCTGCGTGCTGACAGTAAAGGACGTTTTGAGTGCAGGGTCAACCCCAGTGAGTGTGGGAAAGAGGAGAGAGGAACGTCAAGACCCAAAGGAAGGTGGAAAGACTGATCAGTGCACAACAGAAAGAGAGAGTGAGCAAGCGAGGAAGAGTGAGATCTGGTGGATTTTGCATTTCTTCAAAGAGACAGTGTGAGTAGAATAGATATTGTTTAACCTTTATCCAGGTTTAAGGATGGTATTAAGGACAGACTTCTGTTGCATTATTTCTCCTGATAAACACTATAGGAAATATAAAAAATGCAATGGAAACACCAAGTGCACTGTTCTTTTACGCTCTTCTCCATGCAATGATGCTGCACACTTCAGCCACGTCTTTGCTGTCAGAAAGAGCTTCTATTTACCCTAATGTTCCTCGTGAGAGTCACTGCTCCTTTCTCCAGCTACTTGAACCTCTTAATGGTATTGTCTGTTGAAGTTAATGGAGGAAGCTATACATGACTCTCTAGAGACCACATCAAGCAAGCCACTAGATGTGTTCCCCATTCAACTGGTAGAATAACAAATCATCGGTCTCTTTGTTCTGCCATTATTTGGCTATTTTCACAGAGGTGCCATTTCTGAAAGGATTCTGAACAGTAGAACCATAAACAAGCTTCAATTTCTTTGAGGCTTCTTCTCTCCCAGGGTCCCATAAAAGAAGCTTCCCACAGAGAATGATCAATTTGAAAATAATTGCATTAACCGATTACACTACAATAAGTCTCAAAAGGGAATATAAGCATGGCCTCAAACCTGTTAGAAAACATGCATTTTAGCTAGTTTCCTTTGTTTTATTGAAGGCAACATAAAACAACAAGAGGTTGATGATGCTAACTCAGGTGTGACCTGATTCTGTTGGTTGGGTGCGATCTGCATCTAACCTTCCTCTTGGGCAAGCTGATGATTAATGATGGGTTGGATGTGGGCAGCGGCACACCAGATGAATGATTACTGGCTCAGTGGCCCACAACGGGACACATCATTCAACATGTACCTTCCACCACATTCATAGTCGCAGTTATCAATTTTCCAATAATAAATAGGGTTGCTTTTAATAATTCTTATCCACATCATTTTCATTTAGAGATATAAATAAATCAGGGTAGGTTTATGTATTAATTTATTTACAGTTTAAGTCTCAAAGGGGATCAGATGCATACACATCAATCAACAATAAATCAATATGCTTCTACTGGAAATACTCCCAGTGGAAAAACTCAAAATATGTTTGAATATGATTTGATCGGGCAGTTGTCATATGCCAGTCAAGTGACAATCGGCACAGTTATACACACAGGTACTTGCCACTAGAACCTTTGGACATAGCCTTTAACAGAAAGTGATCCCAGAATATTATGTGGTGACACTTAATGGACAGTCATTATCCCAAGACGACTGGAGCTGTGAGAGCTTGTCTGCTCTCATTGTTGCGCTAATCTCTCAGTGCTAAATGGTATAATTAACATTTCCATACACTTACTGTACTCTTTGAGCTCATTTTACAATTCTCTAGAAATGAAGCATGGGACCAAATTTCAATTCAGCACAACCTTTTTTGGAATAGGTATTTATTACTTTTTTTACCTTATAGTTAGTACCTTACCTTCGCTGAGCTCTAGATACAGTAAATTACATATTTAGAGTGGGTAATGGAATGGTTAAAAGTAGCTTGAAGTAGTGTATTTAGTGTGAAGATGAGATTTCATCTTTAATTATGTTGCAACCTTGTTCATGAGTTGATACTGCTTGCATTCCTAATGCGGTGTAAGTCACTACCAATCAGAGCACTCTAAAGATCGTAGCTCGACATGCTTCAACATTTCTTTACCTCGCCGAATAAATGGAATGGCCCAGCTTCCATGTGGACAGTCTCACCCCTCTCCTTTCCCCTCCCTCTTCAGGTGGCAGTAAGCGGGTCGCCATGGAAACCCAGACGGTGATTCATCAAGAGCAAGAGGCACAGTCATCCCAGATGTCTCATGGCATGGAGCTATCCTCGCAGATCAAGAAGAAAACATTCACGTCCAGGTGCTAACAATGTAGTGTACATAGTGAAGAGTCACTTGCTAACATTTAAACAATTTCTAAAATATATTAATTAATTAACTTAATTTAATGGAACTAGTACTATTAGTGCTACATTATGGCTGAATGCATGCATGTACTTAAAGTAAATAGTTAATTATTATTGTGGTTAGCTTAGTTAGATGAGTCCTAATATCACTCACTCACTCACTCTCTCAATTGAATTACCATAAGAAAATAAACAGAAACCCATTAAAGGGTTTCTTCTTATCTTGCTTACCTTAACATTCTTCTAGTAATCTGAATAAAAATGTCTGTCACGCACGACTGGATACACACACATCTCCTTGTGTTTTCTAATGTCTTGCCTTTAAAAACAGAGTTTACAAAGTTCTTTAAAGATAAAGCAGAAAACATTAAAAGCAGAATAAGGACATGTCCTCTGGAGATAGCCCAGCGAAAACTTGATCCCCTGTTGCCCCGGTACCCACTGCCACTGAGAATATGGTACACACACTAAGACGTCCCTTCACATATAAGCCTGGCATTGTGATGACTTGCTGCTGTTGATCACTGAGCTCTCCTACATTCTGTTTTTACAGCTTGGTTGGCTTCATTTAGCCAAGGTTGAGAGACTTTACCGGATTTGTTTTGCTTGTTGGAGCAATAGCAAGAACAGTAAAGCAAATGTGGTTAAAAAGGGAGACCATCTTATTTGTGTTCATGGCAGCATGGTAAGCGATTGTAAGCTAATACATTTTTTGTAATAATCACTGAATATCTCCAGTCCACTAGTATACCATTCTGTGCAGTTGCTAGACATGGGTTTTAAAAATCTGGCATGGTGCAGATGTATTGAAATGAGGTTCAAGGCATGATGTACATTAAACACCTTCCATCCATCCATCGTCATCCTCTTATCCGGAGTTGGGTCGCGGGGGCAGCAGCTTCAGCAGGGGACACCAAACCTCCCTTTTCCGAACCACATTGGAAAGCTCTGACTGGGGGATCCCGAGGCGTTCCCAGGCCACTGTGGAGATATAATCTCTCCACCTAGTCCTGGGTTTTCCCCGAGGCCTCCTCCCAGCTGGACGTGCCTGGAACCCCTCCAAAGGGAGGCGCCCAGGGGGCATCATTACCAGATGCCCGTACCACCTCAACTGGCTCCTTTCGACGCGAAGGAGTAGCGGCTCTACTCCGAGTTCCTCATGGATAGCTGAGCTTCTCATCCTATCTCTAAGGGAGAAGCCAGCCGCACTCCTGAGGAAACCCATTTCGGCCGCTTGTATGCGTGATCTTGTTCTTTCAGTCTTAACCCACCCTTCATGACAAAAATTGCCTGGTAGATCGAGACCTTTGCCTTCTGGCTCAGCTCTCTTTTCGTCACAACGGAGCGGTAAAGTGATTGCAATACCGCTCCCGCTGCTCCGATTCTCCGACCAATCTCTCGCTCCATAGTCCCCTCACTCATGAACAAGACCCAGAGGTACTTAAACTCCTTCACTTGGGGTAAGGACTCATTCCCCACCTGGAGTAGGCACTGCATCTGTTTCCGGCTGAGAACCATGGCCTCGGATTTAGCGGTGCTAATCCTCATCCCAGCCGCTTCACACTCGGCTGCGAACCGATCCAGTGAGTGCTGGAGGTCACGAACAGATGATGCCATCAGGACCATATCATCTGCAAAAAGCAGTGATCCTTAGGCTACCGAACTGCAACCCCTCTCCACCACGGCTACGCCTCGATATCCTGCCCATGAAAATCACTAACAGGATTGGTGACAAAGCGCAGCCCTAGCGGAGACCAACCCCCACCTGAAATGAGTCTGACTTACTGCCGCGAATCCGAACACAGCTCTCGCTTTGGACATACAGGGAATGGATTTCCCTTAAAAGGGACTCCCTCACCCCATACTCCCACAGCACCTCCCACATTATCTCCCAGGTAAGCCCCACCAGATCTAAATGGTAGCGCTCCACCTCCTGCACAAGTTCTGGCTCCTTCCCCCACAGTGAGGTGACGTTCCACGTCCCCAGAGCCAGCCTCTGCCGCCCGGGTCTGGTTCGTCGAGGTCCCTGACCTTCGCTGCCACCCGTTTGACAGCGCACCCGACCCCTATAGTTCCTCCCACAAGTGGTGGGCCCATAGAATGAAGAGGAGGATGGTGCCACGTTGCTTCTTTGGGCTGTGCCCGGCTGGGCTCTGTGGCAAATCCAGCCACCAGGCGCTCGACAACGAGCCCTCCATCTGGGCCTGGCTCCAGACGGGGGCCCCGGGCTACCTCCGGGCAGGGAAACCTCTCCTCTTAAATTATCTTTCATAGGTGTCTTCTGAACCATTCTTTGTCTGGCCCCTATCCTGAGACCACTTTGCCTTGGGAGACCCTACCAGGAGCACAAGGCTCCAGACAACACAGCTCTCAGGATCATAGGGACACACAAACCTCTCCACCATGATAAGGTGATGGTTCCCGGAGAAACCATTAAACACACATTAAATTAAACTGCTTTGTGATCAGCAACCCAGATATCATTAGTCTTAATGTCCTGAAGGTTAAGATCACAATATAAAACTAAATCACAGTGTGATCCTTTACATGAGTGGGCACATTTACCACTTGAAGGATAGTTACATATATTATTTGCTATATAAAATGTCTGGGTAGGGGTAGCAGCATGTTTTGTTAAAATCACCACAAAATATAGTTTTGTCACATTAACCATAAAATTAAATAGAATATTTCCATATACACATTATTAGGTCTGTAGGTTATTAGACAATTCATTCATGTATATAAAGTGATCAAATTACAAAAAATTTTAGTGTAAAGTTTGTGAGCATTTAAAATCTGCCCTATAAATTACAGCAACCATTCCTCATTTGCCTGTGAATGAAGGTGTGTAATGCCTGGAGCTGTTGCTTTAAGTGGCTGTAGGCTCCCTGAGTTAAACCATGTTTCAGTGATGAAACGTCTAAATCACTTGCACTGATGAAAGCATCATCAACATATCAAAGACTTGTTAGCTACAGACCTTATGTTTAGAAGCCCGACGTTAACCGTTTTAAAAGAGGAGCAGGGTGCATCAGAGGTATGTATCGAAGGCAGCTGCTGTTATTACAGTTAGCAGCTGAGGGATAGTGACGGTGCCCGTGCTACAGTATAGGTCTATGCTGAGAAATGATAGGGGTTACTGGATACAAAGCAGCAGACCCAAGGGAGAGAGCTGTCGCTGTGAGGGTAGAGACGTCGTGGAGGTGGTACAAAAACTGTTCACATCATGCCTGCAGTCCACAGCTGATGTTCTCTGACAGCATAAGGGACCCCCTCATGTTCAGGTGGAGGGCCTCGCCCAGAATAGTTGTTAACATAGGGGCTTCCAGTAGTCAGCCAGGTGTGGATGCCAAACAGTCGAATCTAGACCACCTCTCAGCGCTTCTATGGTGGGTGGGATTGGGGATAATTATAGGATTACCAGTGTCCAATTGCTATTATTTTGAATACAAAACATATATACTTGAAGACACAGAGAGTCCTTTTTTCTCCTGGTTGATATCTGGACCTGACACACTGCAGACTGATTCTCACAGCGAAATTAATCTGACGCCCACGAGATCCGGATGGTCTCTGTTGATTGGTTGCAGCCATCTTGTGAATGCAAGCCCATAAGCCAGAGTAGTGCTTTGGAATTCGGAATGTCTATAACAACACCATACATGCATGCACAGACTGACACCCTTTGAACATCCTGGTATAGTTATTATATTTGCTGGAAAGAAACTTTGTTATGTCATTATTAACCAAGACTAGCCTACAACTTAAAGATGTCCTTGTTGTACGGGCAGCGAAAAAAGGTATTTTATAAATACTATTTTGTGTTGGCAGATTGTTTCCTATTATACATGTTGGTGTAACTAAGAGATTCGCTGGAAAAAAATATTTGTTATGCTTATTTCAAAACATTTACACTTAATCTGTGTTTGGCACTTCCTATCAATCGCATGCGCAGTCAAGATGCACAGGTCTGCGTGGCGCAGAAGTATAATATGTTAAAGCTTCGCCATAGTAGCCGACGCCATAGGCTAGACGTAAGTTTGATGCAGAAGCACAAATGGGCCTTAAGGCTGAATCCCATTTCAACCCTTGCCCCTACCACCTAGCCCATGTGAAGGAGTAGGGCATCCCAATTCTTGATTGGATCGAGGGCTAGTGTGAACAAAATGTTATAATGTTATAAATAGTTAAAAAAGTAGGTACCGGTAGCAGTAAAGCCGATACTGATGAGTTGTTCTGACTATGTTAGCAACAATAACTATCTTGCTAATTAAAACGAATGTTAACGTATTGGTACATCAATCTGTGTCTAGAGGATAAGTCTAGGGGCTACGTGTCTAGAGGTTAAGTTTCTAGAAGCTAGGTCTAGGGGCTACGTGTCTAGAGGTGTCTAGGCGCTAAGTCTAAGGGCTACCTGTCTACAGGTTAAATCTAGGGGCTATGTGTCTATCAATCAATCAACAATTATTTATATAGCACTTTACAGCAACCCACAGGTATCCAAGTGCTTTACATCAAGGAAAAATGAAAAACACAACATTCAATAAAAACAATAGAAGACATGAAGGATGGAAAACAGTAAATCAGATAAGATTACATAAAAACAAGAGAAAAAGAGGGAAACTGTCACCTTACTACTGCATATTAAAAGCCATTTGAAATAAATATGTTTTAGGTTGTGATTTAAAAAGAACTACATCCATAATAGTATGAATGTCCTAAGGTAGCTTGTTCCAGAGTCTCGAGGAAGAAACAGCGACAGCCCGATCACCCCACTGTTTGTACCTCAACCTCGGGACTTCTAAAACCAGTTGATCTGAAGACGGCAATGGACGATTTTGCCCACCTAAAGATAAAATCACTGACAAATAGTCCGGGGTAAGACCATTTAAGGCTTTGAAAACAAACAATAAAATCTAAAGTTGATTCTAAAATGTACCGGAAGCCAGTTTAATGTAAATAGAACTGGGGTGTGTTTGACTTAGACCAACATAGAGAGCAATAAGGCACTGGTGCTGGCAAACAAGACGGTACATAGAACGGCCCCAAGCTATCTCCAAGCTTTGGTCCGGTTCCAGGCCCCAAAAAGAGAACTTCGTTTTACCACCTCGGCTGGCCGACTGGCAATGCCACAGTTATGAGGCATCAAGACTCGCTCATCAAAGTCTCGCCTTTTCTCCGTCTTGGTACCACAGTGGTGGAACGAGCTTTCAGCA
>JAODOY010083835.1:48856-64718 GCA_025399855.1 Forbesichthys papilliferus | reverse complement strand
GGGGGGTTACATGGGAGAACTTGGGCTGGTTGAATACCAGGCGAGCTGCAGCATTTTGAACTCGCTGCAGGGGTCTTATAGAGCACGCGGGTAGTCCGGTTAGCAGCGAGTTGCAGTAGTCTAAGCAGGAGATCACTAGGGTTTGGACCAGGAGTTGTCCCTTCCCTTGTGAGGAACGGCCTAATTCTTCTGATGATGTAAAGTGAGAATCTGCAGGCATGAGCTGTGGCGGTGATGTTTGCTGCGCATGATAATTGGTTGTCTAGAGCGACTCCGAGACTTTTCACTTCACTTTTCACAGCTACCCTGCTGGCGGTCCAATCAGGGTGGGTTAGGGAGATGACTTTGAAGTCAAGTGTGTTTCTAAATGGTGGTAGAGCTAGATGAGGCGATCAAAACTGTTGTAGCAATGCTGATTGGTTAAAGGCTGTCAAATATTTTCTACCTTAACCAGAAGTCTACGCCCAGTAGGAGGAAACGACTGTTAACACTTCCCAATGGAGCATGGCCAGACCATATTCACCAAGTATTGTGTCTGTTTATAATAGGCAGGCTATTATCTTATAGCCAACATGGAAATTAAGAAATACACAAACATATCTACCATACGCTCATCTTACCTTCCTCCTCCTCTTTTTTAGTAATGGTCCGTGAAATCTGACTCCGTAACCCAGCAAAGGAGAAGTTGCAGTCTAAGTGTTGTCCCATAGGTGTCTTGAAGAGGAATTTATTTCTGTCGCCATCCTTTGCCAACAGCTCTATAGCTTGTCCACCACTTAACATTGAGCAATGTGGGTGTCTGATGAGTGACAGACGTCTTGCCACCTTTCAGTTGACAAGAAACAATTGTGTTTATTATGCAGTTTTTATCAAAAATGTGAAACCACCCCCCCATCCTAAAATACAAAAATGTCCTACTTTGTCCATGGTGTCTCCTGGAGCTTCATCCAAGGTTTGACCGAGAAGGAGGAAATCATCGACTCCTCTGGCCAAAGCCAGAAGAGAATGGCCTCCGGAAATAAGCAGCACCAGAAAAGGAAAAGCAACATGCTGGAGCATTCTAACAGTCAAAGCATGAGCTTCCATGTGATGGATGGGGATAAAGGGTTTGTTATGTTGTCTCACAAAGTTCAAACTGAACTCCAAACCAACGGCTAGACTCAGCGCCAATCCTGGCTTCACTGTAGTGGCAACGGCACATAGTTGGCTAGGCGTAATTCCACTTCTCTTCAGTGCTTCCTGGACTACTCGAGCTATGTGTTCTCTGTGGAGCTGTTGTGCCACAGTGGGAATGATACCACCAGTCCTGTGTTTAACAAATAAACACAAAGGAAGTTAGAGCCCTGGTTTAGCACACTCCCAGAACTACACATTTCAGCCCCAGCTCAAGTTGTGTTTGACAAACTGGCTATAGGGCCAGCCAGGGGTAGAGAACAATTGATCTATATGTGGAGAGGGGTAGAGAAAGGAGCAATTAAGCCACTAGCACTATACCTGTATACATACGGGCATACGGTACATCTTTTCACTGCATAGAATGTACGCTTTAGTACACAAATCATAATGCAGCATTAAAATCCGCAGATATTACAAAACATTTAAACAACAACGCGATTGTTGTCAGCCCACCTCAGATGTACTTCTTTTTGAGAATGAAGAGATTCTCCCAGGGTTAAACCTGTCTCGTCCACGACTGCAGCTCCAGTATCGTCACAGCTTGTCTCAATGCCCAAAACAAATCTGGAGCATGTGGATTTCCCAAATACATTAGTGAACACATGTTTGTGACCAATCTGTATCGTCCGCGATTTTCTAAAAATAAACATTATATCGTAAAGATTATAATATCAATAAAACAACCCACAACGTTTATTTTTAGAGCAAGGTTACATTCAACCAGCAGGCGCCTCAATAGTGTCACATGTAAATAATTCCGTGTATAAGTATGGAGTTAAGGCAAAATAGATCACACAAACCGAGTAATGTCAAAACTAAATGTTTATGTAGAGAGGTTTAATGTTTATTTAATAATATGTCAATTGACATATTATTAACATGACTGAACACCAAGGTGCATAGGCATACGAAACAAATCAATAGGTAGAGATTTCATATTCTTAGCTTCCTGGGGAAGTTGTACTGAGTTGCACACATTGGTGTAAGCATGGAAATCGAATGAAATAGATCAACCACGTTCAGTGATTTCAGACATCTGTGTATTTTCACAGAGAGGTACGTATACAGTGTTTACGCATTTAACTTGATAAACCTACAGTGTTTTGTTTATTATGTATAACTATATAGCATTTTAGCCATGCGCTCTCTAAATGTGGCGCTGTTTTGCGTTTGTGTCTGGTATGCTATGTAGCCTACATAAGTATTCATTGTCCATCACAAGAGTAAAGATATGAAAATATAAAACGGTACTTCTGTTTTATTGTATTGGGTGTGCTGGGGGCGTCCTAGAACTACCGTCCAACAAGGAAGTGCTAATCACGTGGGTGGAAATACTCGTTATTTTATCTATTGCCTATTTGATCCCATTATTCGTGCTATTTTTCTTGTTTTCTCTTGTACTGTAGATAATAGCCAAAGTCATTGTTTGTTAGAATTCAAATTACTATTTTTCAGTTTCTAAGAAGGCTACGTTCACATTAGTATTGTTACCGTGCTGTTAGCATAACACTTGCCTAGAATTGAAATGTTTATTGCCATTTAATGTCGCCTTTAACCAGAAAGTATGGAACACCCTTGTAGCATTACAGAAGATTTCCAAAGATTCATCGTTAAAGATGCTCCACCAACAGTGTATTATGTACCGGATTACATATCAGAAGAAGAACATGCCTACCTGTTGGAACAGGTGTACAAGTCTCCCAGAACCAAATGGACACAACTATCGGGCAGGAGGCTACAGAACTGGGGAGGGTTGCCACATCCCAAAGGAATGCTTGCTGAGCAAATTCCCGACTGGCTTCAAAAATACTGCCAGAGGATCTCCTCTCTTGGCACGTTCAGCGGCAAAACAGCTAACCATGTGTTGGTGAATGAGTATAAACAGGGCGAGGGGATTATGCCGCACGAGGATGGCCCTCTGTACCACCCCACTGTCACTACAGTCAGCCTGGGCTCGCACAGCCTCCTGGACTTCTACAAACCTGTCGGCAACCAGGAGCATGAGGATCCACAAACAGAGGAGAGCCGCTACCTGTTCTCTCTGCTGGTGAGACCACGGAGTCTTGTCATCCTGCAGGATGACATGTACCAAAGCCTGCTGCATGGCATCCAGCCTCGCGACCACGACACAGTGACTGGCCGAGTGTTGAACCAGTCTGCTGCTGGGGCCCAGCCAGATGAAACCATCACCAGGGGGACCAGGGTATCCCTCACTATAAGACATGTGCCAAAGGTCATGAAGACAAAGCTTGTTCTGGGGAGAAAATGAAGAGTGCCATCTCTGAAACATTGTTACATAGATAAATAATGGTTGTCCACAACTAACCATTAATACTTAATGAATTTACAGCAATTAGATTTGTTTAGTTTTGGTAAACACAAAATGGCACATATGGGAAGTGGGAACTTTCTGGACACTTGATATTAATGAATTGTTGAAATGTTGCCTTCATATCTCAGTAATAAAAACTTTTTTTTTATTTTTTAGAGATGTCACTGTCAAGTCTGGTTTTTATTTACTATGAAAACCCAGCATTACAAGATTATAGTATGTAGTAAGTCATTGAGGTTTAAAATTTGAATTTTCTTTGACAATTTTATTTTACCATATTGTTTTGGGACTTAATTGCATCCTGGCTTCACATCATTGTAAATGAGGCACTCTTAAAGTTAAAATACATGTCAACTGAAGATTCATAACAAGTTCTGTCACACTTTAAGAGCTATTGGTGCAGTTATATAGTCTATAGTCAAATCACTGATTTTGCATGTTTATAAAAACCAAAACAATGCCAGTATGCATGTGCTTAATACTGATATTACTTTTTTCACAATTTCACATTTTCTAGGAGATAGAACATGGAGCCACAGTCAAAACGCAGGAAACAGTCAGAGGATTGCAGTGGTTCCTGGGTTGCTTTGCCAGTCCTCTCGGATGAGTATTCACGGGACATTGAGTTGGTTAAGGCATTTGCTGTTCCCATCACCGACAAGAAAGAAACTTCTCGTCTGGTGAAGGAGCTGAATTCACTCTACCCGTTACATGAGCTTCAGCACGTCAAGAGAGTCCGCGCATGCAAGAAGGAAAGCTCACACCCATTGGAGATTTTGGTGTGCCTTGCCCGTGACATACCAGGTACTGACACTGAAATTTCAGCTACGATAGAATCTCTGCTGCCTTCTGGGACCATTAGACATGATGGGCTAGGAGAGCCGTTTGTGACTGAGGTGCCTGCATGTCCCCCATTGACCAGACCGCAGTTTGAGCTAGCTAGCAAACACTGGCCCACGTCTTTTCACGAGGACAAACGTGTGACAGTTGCTCTGAAAGGGGAGCTCTTCAGCATCACTCAGAATGCCAGGATGCAGGAGTATATGACCTCTGCTCTAACGGCTGCCAGAGCAGGGAAGGCATGCGGCATGGAGGCTGTGGGGGCCGTCATGGTCGACCCCAGGACAGAGAGCGTTGTCGCAGTGGGCCATGACTGCCGGGGCACCCATCCTCTCCACCACGCCGTGATGGTCTGCATTGACCTGGTGGCACAGGCACAAGGCGGAGGGGCCTACCTGTTTGACAAATACCCTGCCTGCCACTTTACACCACCTAGCCTGTCTGAGACGCAAAGCACAGCAGGTGTAGAGGAAGGTCAGCCGTACATATGCACAGGGTATGACTTGTATGTGACCAGGGAACCCTGTGTTATGTGCTCGATGGCACTGGTCCACTCCCGGATTGGACGAGTCTTCTATGGAGCTGCGTCTGCAGATGGTGCGTTGGGGACCAAATACAAAATCCACACTCATAAAGATCTTAACCATCGCTTTGAGGTTTTTAAAGGTGTGCTGAACAAGCAGTGTGAGGAACTCAGATTAATAAAAGGAGATGAGAGCTAGTGGTTAGTTGATCGATTTACTTACACGTGGACACGACTGGTATTGTGATGGAGTGGACATACTTTGTCTAAAAAATGTATGGCTGCTTTGTACAAAGACGAGCTCACACTAAGGGCACAATATTTTAATGTTATGAACAAACAAAGGAAGATAATTGAGCAATGATAAGCCCTCAAACAAAGCAGCTACATGAATAGAATTACAGAGCAATACACATACAACAAACCTGTATATAAATGCTTAATCTGGCAACAATAAATTGTCTCCCTGTTTACAGAAATTTTTCACTGATGTCTCAAAAAACTATATACACACACACACAAACAATGGAAAAAAGCCTGCCCTATTCAATTGAGTTACAAATAAATGATTTGAATACCGAGGAAATCATGCAAACCATGTAATTCTATTATTCACTCAGCATGAATGCGATCGCCACCCATCAGAAAATGAGTACCAATAAACAGTGAGCCATGGGCTCCTACGCTTAGGAAGAACACATCTTTAAAAATACATTTAGGACATCTGTGGCTAGAAATCATGAGTCCAGAGTCTGTCACCATGGTGAAGTGAGAAAGGATGAAAAATAAATAGCCTGTAGAACCTGGGCCAGCCCAGGCCTATGCAGGCCACAAACACATTAAATATTCACATAAATTAGTAATGCATATGGCATTCTGTCATCTGCAAATTCACTCAATTGTTTTTCTTCAACAGGTCACCTTAAAATGGACAGATCTAGGCGGCAACCGTGACATTTACACATACTGTACAAAACAGCTTTAGTACACAAGTGGTACATATTATGGACAGTAGGTTAACTAATCTTACAAGGAGGCACAATGCTAACATCTTAATACTTGTTGATGCCAAAAATCCTTACACCGTGTAGCTGTGGCAGCTTGGGAATGAGCACGCTTAATAGCGAAGCAGTGTTTATGACAAAGTGTGTCGTGTCGTATTTTGTGTAGAAGCTAGCCAGGAAATACCTGTGGAAAAGGTTTTTATTAATTCCTGTGACAAAAGAATGGGCAACAAAGTAAAAAATCAAGCTGTATTATCATATACATACAGAATTATTGGAGAAATGGTGAAGAACTTTCTGGAGGAAGTGAACTGCACGCCATAGTCTAGCTGTTCCCAGTGTGTAAGAAGTCGGGCCTTGCCTTGATCCGGCGTCTCAAACGGAGTACCTTTCACCGCATGCATGAAGACGTACATACCCTGCAAAGAACATTCATGCAAGCAGTAATCATTTACATGGCTGTTCAAAATAACTAAATGAGGAACTGGTTATGGTTCATAATGCATTGTGATCTAATCTAATGTGCCAGATAGTTTGTTACACAACCATCTGGGTAGCCATCCACGGAAACTGTAGAAAAGGGCATGAGCATTCAAAGACAGCAGGTGATTGGATGAATTTACAGTGATTGTCTATCATAGTCAGTTCAAGTTTGTCTTAGACAATTTCATTTGAGAATCCCACCGGATTGAAAACAAAATCATTATCAATCACGGGATCACGGGATGGGTGGGACAGAAAAAAAAAAAGTTGATATGCTCACATATTTGCAAATATGTGAGGGGTGTACTCACTTTTGTGAGATACTGTATTAATAAACTATATTTTACTTTTGAACTAAATTCTAGTTGCCCGTGTCCGTTTATACTTTCCTGTTTCCTTTGTTGTGGCTGCTGGCTCCACACCTGAAACAGCTGGTGGCCGTAATGCACCAAATTGGTATGGCATTGGCAATCGCCAATAATAGACACATGTAATATGCACTTAGCCGTGAAAAACAAACTGTGTGTGTCTTTCATTATAGGATGCCCCCATGGCACCTCCCTTGGGAGGTGTTCCAGGCACGTCCAGCTGGGAAGACCCAGGACTAGGTGGAGAGATATCTCCACACTGGCCTGGGAACGCCTCGGGATCCCCCAGTCAGAGCTTGTTGATGTTGCTCGGGAAAGTAAAGTTGCTTGCTGAAGCTGCTGCCCCCGCGACCCAACTCCGGATAAGCGGGAGAAGATGGATGGATGGATGGATGAATATTTGCAAGCTCAATTTGCATTGATTCAGAGAGTCCCTGAAATGTGAATTATGTAATATGGCCTTCAATTATAACATACATTAAATAACAATATTGTCATCTTCTAATTTTAAATACTTGGCATGCTGTGATCTGTAGCCTACTGTATTTTTTACTGACAGATTCCGGCCAATCGTCTGAAGTGCAACGATTTCACATTTTTAAGATGTCCAGAATGGCCAAGTCATACTCAAGCTTGTTAGATAAGGATGGTATCACGTGGCTAATTTTGATAATCTCACAACTAGTTATACAAATACCTTCATTTTCCATGGTTTTCATGTTTTCAAAAGGGAATGGAAGAAAAGTCTAGAAATACTGGCTGCCAAAAACTAGCTACTACAGCACTTGTGTAGCATTGTATAGAGAACAATAGCCTATAGTTCATGTTGCACTATTAACAACTGCTCCCAATGGCTTTCCTTAAGGTTGAGCTACAAAATCCTTGCTCACTATTTCAAGACGATGCTAGTTAATGATGTCATACACATTGACCTTAATCCTTTATTTGTGGTCTTCCATTACAATGAAGGGCCAGTCCTCTCTACGGATATAGAGCATGGACATCATTGTTAACGGGTCACCAGCTGGACGGTCACAAGACACATTTACAGAAGTGACACAGCCTTTCATTAATTTGCGGCAGAACAAAGGACTGGCTGAATGTAAAAAATGTTTCAGCCCAATAACCATGTGTGGGCAATTCTTTTATTACGCTATCTATGTATTGATCCCGATTGTATTCAATGAGAAATAATGAGGAAAAATATATAAGTCGTAATTTAGACCACACTGCATTAACAATCTTTATAGAATATTGTACATAAGAAAACAAAACAGTTGTGTAATTTAAGGCACTTCCAGGTCAAAGTGGTAAATTGTAGGCCTAACGATGATGTAATATATGTGATATAACCTCTCTATGCTTTGGTCTGCACCAGTGACGGGGTGAAAGAGTAACTTACAAAATTGTGAATGACATTAGTGAGAGTCCACACCACTGGCACACTGAAGAAGGGGATGCTCAACAGCACAATGTGGAGCATGCCAACGCCAAGGGCATAGGTCAGCCAGATTCCTCGGCTGTTCATCACCCGCGTATTGGGGTTCACCTCACTGTGTGCCACACCCACATTCATTTTAGACTGAACAAAAAACAAGATTGAGAAAACTTTAAATTCCTTAAACGGTTATACATTTGTCAGCGTGAAGTTCAACACACAAGAGAAAACAATATAAGAGGCAGAGATAAGAGCAATTAGTATAAAAATCAAAGTAGCTAACATGGCATGGCTCTGTAATTTAGCATTTAATAAGTAGACATTCTACCTACACAACAGTTACATTTCCCGGTAACCAATGTAACAGGTAGCCTGTCCATAACTGATAACATGAAGACATTATGCAATATTCTTCAACTTTGCCCCATGGTCAACTTACCTGAGAGAAATACTACTACAACAATGTGCAAACGTAACACCAAAGCCCTTAGGCTATAGGCTATATAAAAAAGGGTATCTGCCTATACCAAGTAGAAATGGTTTAAGTGGCATAGTAGTTTCTAAACTACATGGCATAGTTATATATATAGTATATAGTTATAGCAATAGCAATTCAGGCTCAGTTTACTTAGGGGCCTTATATGACTGCCTTTTATGAAACTGCAATCGTTGATCTGATTACATTTCACGAAACACCTAATGATAATGTTATGTTTCAACTACTAGAGTGTTTAGCAAGCCGACAACAAAACGAATGGGACTCAGTCTATTTGCTGTTAGAGTAGCGTCGCCGCAACAGTTTGGCCTTTCTCTGAAATTAAACTTAGTCAGAGTTACCGTAATAGCCAGGGAAACATATTAACATTAAACATTCAACACACTTAGGCAAACTACTGATTTCTAACGTTTATCTGTTAATTTGAACTGAACAGCTATCCTGAATGCGGCGTAAACACTCCATAGATTCGGTTCGCCTTCAGGACATAGACAGGGCCTCGTCTCCACTATATTTGCGAACCTAATTGGATAAAAACCATGTAAATACTGTACATTCACAATAATTATGCAAACTGATATTTAATCGCCAGAGTACTCGATACTTACTGAACCAGCAGTGGGTAAACAATATGGTTTAGACCAAACCGCTACAGAGAAACCAGTCTGTGTCGACTATTGCACGGCGCAGCGTATTTCGCATACTGCCAGCTAACAGGAAACACATTTAAGTTGGTGACGTCTGGTCCCGCCTCCACGTCGCTACCAGCCAATCGGTGCCGCGAAGAAGCCGAGGGGCGTATAGCGCGAACGAGTTTGTTTCCGGTGTGTTGTTAATAGATATTTCTTTAAGAACTGTTGCTTCAGTGCTGAATGAAACGTAGGTCCAGTTAGTATTCATATTCAGATTTTTAGTAGAACTGTAACAAAATAGGCATTTCACAAAGCAGGATAGTTTTACAGAGTTTCATGCTAGCAGCAAACATCAGCTATTGTAGCAATGTGTTCGGAGATGATCACTGAATTAACTAAATGGACATAGCCTACTATATTTCTAAGCAATTTCTCATATCAATACTGATGTTTTTCAGCGAAGTAGTTTCTACTTTCAACTTTGTTCGTTTTGCTCCAGCTTTACCAGGCACTGTTCTGGCATTCAATGAGCTTTTATGCAACCTTCACTAAAAAGCCAACCCTGTCAAGCCTGGCATGATGAAGCAGCTGCCCCAAGACACAGTGAGACTGCTGTCCAGCTCTCAGGTCATCGCCTCTGTGGTGAACGTTGTCAAAGAGCTGGTGGAGAATTCATTGGATGCTGGAGCTTCCATTATTGACATTAAACTGGTATGAGTGAATTACTCATTATGTAAACATTTATTTAATTGTAAGAAAATATATTTGATCTGCCATGTATGCGTTTAATTCCAGGATAATTATGGGCTGGATCGGATAGAAGTACGAGACAATGGCCAGGGAATCGAAGCTTCCGACACTGCCGTGATGGCAGTCAGACATTACACCTCCAAGATCAGTTGCCACGGTGACCTGGAGCAGCTAGAGACCTACGGTTTCCGGGGAGAGGCTCTTGGCTCTATCTGTGCAGTAGCTGAGGTCAGACAAATGCATCAACTTTAAATCTAAGCAGTTTGAGAAGATGCCTAAACTCAATTAGCTCCATCATTGATTTCATTCTGCTCTCCCAGATTCTCAGATTTCTGCCATAGCTCACTATTGATATTTTTAACACAGCACAAATAAGTGTGCCTGATGTAACGAGGTAATTTGTGAATAGTGAATTGTGAATTTGTCTAGACACGCTCCATTATGAAGTGTTTGCAATCGTTGCCTCCTACTGGGAGTAGACCTCTGGTTCATTTTGAAACTATTGGACGGCCTTTAACCAATCAGCGTTGCTACAACTGTTTGTATGGCTTCATCTAGCTCTACCACCATTTAGAAACAAATGCTACATCAACGCAGTCACACTTAGCCACCTGTGCTGATCACAGATTGGTCCATCCAGTGTCTGTGTGAAGGCTAAAGCAAACAGGGTTTCCAGGCGATAATCTCAGGGAAAATGGAGCTGAGAGGAATAGTCATAGGTGGATCCAGGATAGGTAGGGGGTGGATAGTAGTGTTCAGTGGACCTATGAGCTCTGTAGGGGTGAATAGTAGTGTTCTGTGGACCTATGAGCTCTATAGGTGGAGGATAGTAGTGTTCTGTTGACCTATGAGCTCTGTAGGAGTAAGTAGTAGTGTTTTGTGGACCTATGAGCTCTGTAGGGGTAAGTAGTAGTGTTCTGTTGACCTATGAGCTCTGTAGGGGTGAATAGTAGTGTTCTGTGGACCTATGAGTTCTGTAGGTGGAGGATAGTAGTGTTCTGTTGACGTATGAGCTCTGTAGGGGTAAGTAGTAGTGTTCTGTGGACCTATGAGCGCTGTAGGGGTGGGTAGTAGTGTTCTGTTGACCTATGAGCTCTGTAGGGGGTGGATACTAGTGTTCTGTGGACCTATGAGCTCTGTAGGGGGAGGAGTTGAGAAGAGGGGGTAGCACGCGGCTGCGTTCAGTGGACTGAACGTTCTGAACATTCAAATAACTTTTTCACTGAACGTGAATGTTTCCTTGAAAATGTTCTTTCAAAGCCATTTGCTGCATTTAATGGGCATGGCGAGTGTTGCTTAATGACGTGTAGGAAGTGTAGCCACATATTTGCTTGGGTGTTTTCTAAGTATTTGTGAGTAGGATTTGTCATAATCACTATTTAGTACTTCCAAATTTAGCTTTTATTACATCATTTTATTACATAATTTATTACATCATAAATGTATGCAGTCTCATTCTGATATGAAATACATGAAATAAAAAATCAGAATATGTTGACATAACCATTACGGACATATCCTATAGTCACGCTGGTTCTACCCTCATCTTATGCAACTGTACTGCTTAAACACAACAATCTACAGCAGTAAAACACAAACGCTTGCTTTGCTGTTGTTAGCCATGTGAACGTTGCTCAGCCCACAACCTGTATGGACAGTCCAGCTCCTCCCTGTTTTGTAACCGGCTGTTCAGTCCACCGCTGCTTTCAAACTGAAAGAATAATATTAGTATTTTATATTGATACAGAATTATTTGGCAGGACGTTATCTGGTTTGTCTTGTGTTTATCATACAGTATGCCTTTAATGTCGTTGTGAAGACCATTTTAATTCATGTCTCTGTCAGGTATCCGTAACTACGATGACAGAGGCAGATGACAACAGCACACAGTACACACTTGATGCCACAGGAAGTGTTGTTTCACAAAAGCCATCCCACCTTGGCCAAGGCAAGCCACCTTGCACTGAATAAGATCTTGACAAAGAAGTCATACAGTACTGTAATAGACTAATTGTTGCACACCATCATGGACTATTAAAATCCAACCTGTTTATTTTCAAGGCACCACTGTTACTGTGCTAAAGCTTTTCAAGAACCTCCCAGTGAGACGACAGTACTACGCCAACACAAAGAAATGCAAGGAGGAACTTAAGAAAGCGCAGGACATTTTGACGGCATTCGCCATTGTGAAGCCCAGCTTGAGGCTCACGCTTGCTCACAACAAGGTACACCGATCTAAATGTCAGTCAGTATGGTAGAACTCCTTATGTGTATCATCAATCAATTTGATGACGTGAGGTTTAAACATACTATTTAATTCTGAAGTAAATGTGAATTGTGTTATTCTGGCCACTAGGAGGCAGAGTAGTGAAATTGAAGTCCCTGGTATTTAGTGTGTGTGTGTGCGTGTGAGTGCGTGTGTGTGTTTTGTACAATTTTTGTCCAATGCTTTCAGTTTAAAATGAAATGATATTTGATTACATGAATTCTACTCAGGTTTTTGTATAAAAAAGGAAGTATTGTATAAAAACGTGTTACATATGAATGACTGCTGTAGTTATATCTTGTTAATAATTTATAAGGTACATTTGGTGATAAGTGAATGATTTCAAATGGGTGCGTTATTCATAGCACAAAGATGAAGGACAACTTCTTTCATTAAGTCTAAAAAAACAAATCTCAGTTCAGTGGTGCAATTAAAACGTAATTTATAGCTATTCACATATTGACCACTAGATGTCCCTGTAAGTCTACAGATAGTTGCAGTCCCACAGGTGTCTGGCAAGTCCATTCAACGTTCTTGACTTGATAATGCATCCAGTCTTAATATAACATTACTTTTAAGGGAATATTGCCACAGTGGACATCTTTGTGTCCACTTCTGTCTTTCAGGCCCACATGCAAGTTCAATAGAGGGAGGTGTTTCCTACAGTCATTATGTTCGGGCAGAAGACAGGCAGAATCAGTGCCACTAGGGCATCGCTTCTTGACAGTGCTGTTCCCCCAAAAAGAGCCTTTATGCCATGCAGCCATTACTAAGTTTGTTATTACCATGCAGGCCTGTCATTAAACAATACGATACAAGTGTTTTGGTTTGCTGAGCTCTTGCTGGGGCCTATTACAGAAAGGTGACCTGTTCATACCTTTTAAACCTACCCACAGTTCCCAAACACTACACGTCGTCCATGGTTTATCATTCGAAATGGTTATTGTGTTGGTCCATTGCATGGCATCCTATGTTATGCCACGGGGTCAGAGGAGGGCCAGGGGTTAGTCAGGTGGAGGGGCACACAACCACAGTATAGCTTTCATTCCCATCAATTTCAAGCTTGTCAAGGGAGCACTGTGCCCCCATTTTGTGCCATCAGCACTTTGTTGCCCCTATCCTGTGTCTCCAATTTTGCTCTTTGGCCTGTGTCGTGTTTCACAGCTTCTCCAGCAACTGTTTACGGGAGTGATCCGTTTACATGCACCGTATTACCTAGCTGAGACGTGCATGCTTTCAGAAATCAACACCCAAGAGATATGGTCTCAGGAGGACGCTATCGACAAGCCCACACATAGGTGTGAAAATATGTGTCCTGCTCAATGCTGCCCTGAAAATCTAACGTATGATTAAATACGGTTAATATTTTTGAAAGTAGAAAAAAGGCTATTACACTTTTCTATTTGTAATTGCATTCATTGGAGGATTATACAGATTTGTTAAACTGCTTTGGCGTCTTATACATTATTAGAATAAAATGTATTGCATTCATTATGCATGCTATTGTTTGAATAGGACCATATGCAATTTAAACGTAGTCTGTTGTTATCTGCCACTCGTGATGTGCTACTTGTGTGTGTGTTCACCAGTCACAAGCTATTCAACAATATATATGCGGGGTAATATAAAACATAAATGTATAAATAAATAAAACAAAGATCAAATGTATATTATATAAACAGGAAATCAGTTTAATTATTTATTATGATAACGTTTACTGTAATAACTCACTGTGCTAATACAATGAGAACCTCTGGTTTGTTTGTACATCTCTGGTACAGTATTGTCCTTGAATACTGTACTGACATGTACTGTATTGAAGGTAATGTACGACTATGCTAAATGTGTTTCATTCTAACATACTAATTGGATGTACAAACATACAGTACTGACATACTTTAACAGAGATGCCTTAAACACATTATATCAATAATTATTCTTGACCATACGTTATTGTTAAGGGCCTACAGCTTTGAGATGGACGTGTGTCTTGTCCTGCCAGGTGGTGCTGTGGCAGAAGGCCAAGGTGACGGATCATAGAAGTGCCCTCCTTGCCACACTTGGATCTAGTACCGTTGCCAATCTTCTCCCCTGCCACCATCACCATGAGCAACCAGAGGTTAGTTAAGACTACAAAAGGAATTAATCTGGAGAGAGTATACAGAAATGTAAAAGACCCAACACTGCCAAAAATGCAGGCAAATCTTGTCTAGTCAAAATACACGTATTCTTTGCTTCAACTCCTTTTAGTAGAATTACGTAAAGGCATAAACAGTAACTGAAAACATAGAACAATGTATAGTATTCATTTATATATAATATAATAACATTATCAAAAATGTAATTTCAAAATCAAATCCTAAAATCTCATGACCTCACTGAAAACCACTGCTATTTCTCGATTAATGTGCAGGTTATTACGTTATTTTTCTTCTATTATTAAATATTATGTAAGAACCAGCTAAATTTAGTTTTTTTTTTTTAAGATCACTTAACTAAGAGCATGGCTGAGACAATTATATACATTCTTATTTTAGGAAAATCCAAGAGTCTGATGTAACTTTGCTAGGATAACTTACTTGCAAGATACTAAAATGCAGTGAGTTTGTGCTTCTATGATCGTACAGTTACATCATATAAATATCAGGTTTTATATTTATCTTCTATTATTATCTTTTCATACGGGCCATAAATCACCCAGCCGAGTCATGGTGACCTTCAACATGGTAACACATCCAGTGTATTAGGAAGGACTGTATGAAATGACATGAACTCCATCGATGACTGTCATTGGAGCCATAGCTTGACACAGAATGGTGGCACCCCTTCCTGAACGCATCGTCACTCCAGACCAATGCTGCATTCAAGACATCTCAGAAATCATAAATCTGACTTCTGAAAAATTAATTAACTCTTGTCTAACTCTGAATTTTGGGTCGGAAACCCGCTACAGGCAGAAGGCATAAAATTGTTCATAGTAAAAAAAATATATAATGAAATATAGTGTTTACTTTTCAACACATAAATAAGCAAACTGCTCCATGAACTGTCACCAGTTCTCCACATTGCAGCCAGTTCTCAGGGCTTGCAGATGCCATACTTGTATGACGGACCTCCAAGTGGCACTAAACTCGGCACATGCCATGCTCCTACAGCAGCTAAACCAGCCGTGGCGCTGGAGTCAGCAGCCCAGACCGCGCAGGTGCCACTGTGAGCTAACTGCAGCGCCAACGGCTGGCCTCAAGCCAGCAAATGTGCCCAGTTGGCGAAGAGCCAGCAACGTGTTATTCCCTTCTCTCGCGTGTTTTCTCCTGATAAGGACAGAGGGTTTCTCAGCCAGAAGGTAATTGAGTTACCCTGGAGTGGTCACAATTTGTGACTGACTTTGCTTGCTCATGGTGGGCTTTATAGCTGCAGCTCAGCTCCCATATAATCTTCTTGTTTCTCTCCTTGTTGTTATTTTGCTTCAGGACTTTTGTGCACTGTTATGAGTGACCTCTCACTTTTCCCCCTTCGCTCCACAGAGCACTGACGGCGCCTGTCCCTTCCTCCTG
>JAODOY010083835.1:13911-48846 GCA_025399855.1 Forbesichthys papilliferus | reverse complement strand
CGGCCCCCCCCCCCCCCCCCGGCAATCACACAATCCAGGTTGACAACTCCACAGAGGCCTCTGTTGGGGAGAGTTTGTTGTAAGAGCCATTCCTCAGCAGAACAAAATGTGACACTAATTTTTTTGCCAGCGTTACTGCGTGGCAACCGCGGCTCTCTGGGGTGCAAAGGTGCCATTCGTGCTCTCATAAAGTGACCCTAATGAGCAGAAGTGGAGGGAAGCATATGTGCCCCAACCTTAAACGGCAATGAATTTATGAACCTCATTGGCTTGCATTGCTGCTAATAATGAGTCCCTGGCCATGTGAAAAATGGCGGGGTTACGCACCCCCTGGAATATGTAGAAAATTACAGTCTTCCATTATAACTTCCAGCCTATGCACTTCATGTGTTATTTATATAGTGCTCTGGTTTTAACGTCTTAACAGTGGTTGACATCATAACACTTATATTCTTACGGTTTAATTTTGTGTCCAGTCATCATCTGTTATAACAAAAATGCCTTGTTTGTTATTGTAGAGAATTGCTCACTGGATATGTAATACGTCTTGTAAACCTGTCTGTAGATAGAAAATAAACATTGCGTTTTTTGTTTTGTTTCCCGAATTAGAGGGCCAATCTAGGCTAATTAAAAATACTAATAATACCGGCACTAACCATTTATTTGCCGCAGCAAGTAATTATATTCTATACTATATTGCTTCTGTCATTGTTGATAACCTATTATCACAACAAAATAAACATGCTGTAGTAATCCTTTTAGAATATTATTTTAAACTTGAAATACATATATCAACCAACTGCTGAGCATTTTCAAATCAGTTTGGTATTGATCAAAAATATGGGAAGGACATTTTATTTCTTCATTCTGTGTACTGTAAATGTGTCACGCGTTGCGATTATTCTGTCTATAAATTATTTGATCTTTTTAGGTATCATTAGATGGGTTTTTCCCCAAGCCTGGTGCCAAATACTGTTCTACAAGCTCAACTAGCCCTGACAAAACATTTTTGTTTGTCAACAATCGACCAGTCCACCTCAAAGAAATAATTAAGGTAATGACATAAAAACAAATGACTGTACAGCTTCTGCCTACATGTCATTAGAATATATAATATGACTGAAGTTTCCTCTTTGATGGAACCTGACACCTGACCGCATGGCCCTTCACAATGGCCGTGTGCTCAATTTGACCATCAGCTGCTGCGGCAACATTACACTGCTCAGTACCCAGAAGAAAGCACCAAGAGCCGCTACCCCATCCTCATGCTCAGGATCACCGTGCCGGCATCCTCCGTGGATGTCAACCTGACACCGGACAAGACCCAGGTGCTTCTCCACAACAAGGTGACTATCAATATCTATAGACCTGCAGCTACAGGACGTTCTGTGTAATGTTGACCTGGACCATGTGTTTCCGCCCAAATTGTGTCTGTAAAACAAACGCTGCCTGAAATATCCCAGGTGAGAAAACTAGATTATGAATATAGATAACAGGCTTTTACCAATGGGCCGGGGAATCATTATTATTCTATCAACTCGGTCAGCCACAATCACATATTCAGTAGTAACATATAGGAGACATACGACAGGTGTGATTGAACACACTCCTTGATGTGTCCAGAATTGTCCTATAGATGGATATCCTGTCCTATAGATGGAATCCCCCCCAACAAACTACTGGATTATGTAGTTTGAATGCTTAATTATCAGTCATATTTTCTATTAATAATACGTTGTTATGAATGCAGTGGTGATCCTCACACACACCAAACACGACCCTCTGTTCAAGGAGAGGTCTCCAGTTAATGACGGCCGTGTCCTGATTGACAGGAGGCCGTGTTGACCGCTTTGGAAGCCCTGCTGGTGTCTCTATATGGCTCCCGGCCTGCAGCAGAGCAGCTCTCCCTGGTGGCCACAGCCAGCCCTGCAGCAGCGCAGGGCGAGAGCAGCAACCTCGATGACGCCGATGACAACATTCCCCTCCTCCTCGGCGCCTCCCCAGAACGGCACGCGACAAACAGCAGCTCGTCTTCGTCCATAGCGGACGACTGGATTGTCAACCAGATCCCGGGAGGGGCCGACGTCCACCTGCCCCTTTTGGAGGACAACAGCCAATCGGTGGAGAGCGGGGGCGGGACCCGCAGCGGGCTCTCGGCTGAAGACTGGAGCAGGGGCACCGCCCTGACGGAGCCGGCCACAGGCCTGCCCCTGCAGCCCGTGGTGGTCCTCCGACCCCCGGCGGAGGTCAGAGTTCAGCCCCCGACAGGCCGCGGCCAGCAGCCGGAGCCCCAGCACAACGTCATCGCGGGGAAGCGCGCGTCTCTGGCGGCTTACGACCTGATCAGCAGCCGGGCTGTGCGTGCCCCGCCCACCCCCGCTGCCCTGTTCGAGGAGGAGGCCCGGGCGGCCGTCCTGAGGGAGAACCCCGCCGCGTGCCTTCAGGACGTCAGCGACGCCCTCCACTGCAGATGGAAAAACCTTGGAGAGGAAGAGCGCAGCAAGTGAGTTTCCAGACTGTTCCAAAACGGCTTGTTTCCACCTCTTGTTATTCGCAAGGCACTGAGACACGGCTGTTGGGGCGGGTGAGGTGGGGGAAGTGTAAAAACGTTGGCTGCACATGTGGTCGGCGCGAGCCTTGTTTATATTTTCCAGACACCTGCGTCTAATATTAAGTCAGGTAGTCAATACTTTCCACCATAAAACAGGTATTCCGCCTGATAAAATATCACCCTTGTTTCCAAAGTATGCCATGTATCCACAGCATTTAAAGCTCGCACAGCGCTGCTTCCATTTAGCTTTCACGTAACATTTAACCTCTAAATGACCACATGGGTTTAAGGGGTTACATTTGGGAGATGGTGCTGTCTGTATACACATACATACATACATGCATATGTACTATGTGTATACTGTATACTCTTCTGTTTGTGTCTGGAATTGTCTGATGAAACCGGTGTTACTTTTGCCTCGCTTCAGTTTAATTTCGCTTTGAGAATCAGTCTGGAAAGCCTAGGAATCATCGTGAATGTGTTCGAGTAGCAACTGAACTTACCAATCAGCATCGTATAGTATCGTATCGATAGCTATATGGGCGTGGTTTAAGTTTGCCGTCAGTGAAAATAACCAGATGGATCATCCAATCAACAGTATTTTTTTGAAGTGCCTGCCCTTTACAAACTGTTTCTATGCATGCTTACCCAGATGGAATTGTGAATAATAATCCATCTGGCGTATCAGGTCAGTGTTACATACCGTAAACAATATAGTTTGAAACTGACAGTGCATGCTGCTCTAAGTGCCTTGCATTCCTCTCTACACCTCCCCCTCCGGTGCTCACAGCTTTCTCTACCCCTCACATTACAGCCCTGCACACCATATATGCACAATTATTCTTGAAAACAATGAGCTTCTGAGGCCGTTCTAATGCCATCAAAGACACAGAGCAAAACTTATGCTATTTTCACTGCTTAGTTGGTTCTTATCAGAACCATCCCACCTCAAACAGGCCTATAAGGCAAGGCACTATAATAATCTTGTCACGTAGTCACGCCAGCACAATCTGTGCTATCTTCTCATCATGTCTACTGGACTGCAGCTAGCATAATGGAATAAAGTCATCCCACCTCACCGAGAGCCCTTCAAACCCATTATATTAGATTACTGCACGCCAATTTAAAGTAGCCGCAAAAGTGGAAAATGTGAATCAGCAGTACTTGGGGGCCTTATATAAGGTATGGACAAGCGTATGGAAAAAGACATCTGTTTAGAATGCTGCTTTCCGTTACTGCAGCCCGTCTTCAACATGAAATAAGATGCAGCAAATATTTTGCTGCTTTCACCGCCACTGTTAAGTGGCAAAGCATTTCTAGGAAGCATCCTAACAGCGTTTCATCAAACAGGTCAGTTGAGTGACGAGGCGTTGAAGTGTACGTCTCAATGTCTAACATATGAATATGGGTGGGAGCGCAGGTATCATGTTGTACGACAGCGGTTTTCACATGTGGGTATCTAATGTGTTGCGTGATGACTTCAGAACTGTTTAATTTTCTAAATTTGTCAAGTTACACACGTCTTTGCATCTACACACACGTATTTGCTTATATATTTAAGTATGTTATGTGGTGTGTTGAGAGTTTGAGAGTCTTTCCACCTAATTTCTCTATTTCTATTTACAAACTTTACTCAGTGTGTCAGCTGTACGATGTCAATGTAATTAGATGCCTAAATAGACAATAGATTGGCTGCTTACACAGTAATGTGGCAACAAAGTACATGGTTTATAACATGTTATTTAGGGCCTGTCAAAGCTGTCAAATCTAAAGAACAGCAAGCTTTTTTTTTATATTGATTAACCTAGCTCCATTATCGTATCTGTTGATGATGTTATCTTAGCATTGGCACTGTAGTAACACACATTACAGTGCAGTGAAGTATCTACATCTATAATATGACTACGGTCTTTAATATATGATGATGTATAGCTGGTACAGACACTGTAAACACACATGCATTGTCAGTGGCTATGGATAATCGTGTATGTATGCTAACATGGCTATAGGAAGCCCCCTCCTGTGCAATTGGTCCCACTGCTGGTCTGTTTGACCCTGGCAGGTTTGAGGAGAAGGCACGGAGGCACCAAGATGCCCACGAGCGCCGCACTAAGTTAGCCTGCGGCGTGGCCACGCCCCCGCAGAGCCGCCAACGGGGCCTGAAGCGCAAGTCCCCGCTGTCCAACCAGCAACTGCTAGAGCAGCTCTTCTCCGCACAGCCCCGCAAGACCAAGACCCCCGACGCCAAGCCCTCGCGCCCGCTCCTCTTCAGCCTGGCCGGCCTGCGGCCACGGCTTCACCTCCTGGCGTCCCAGGGCATCCCAGCATGCCTGGCGCAGCGAGGCCTCCGCCTTGTAAACCGACTGGCTTCTCAGAGCGCCTGGGTCGTTTCACGCGGACCAAAGCTCATGTTGTTAAACCCATTTCGGGTGGAGGAGGTCTTGCTGTTTAAGAGACTTCTGGAGAATAGTATACTGCCAGCCGTGACTCTGCAGAAGCCCATACAGCTAACAGATGGGTAACGTATCACTCACCGCTCACTAACATGCCACTGCTGGCTGACTGTCCGGTTAAGTCACAAGCACCTTTAATATGTTTTGCATGTGTTTAGATTGCAAACATGTCTGGAAATGCACAAAGAAATTCTAATGCTATGTTTCTGTCAAGCCAGATCTGTTAAAAAGAACACAAAAAATGAACATTAAAACACATTTAAATAAGGGAAATAATGAGAAGAAAAAGAATATTTCATGCTGAAAAATGTCACAGTCCCTGAAAAATACATGTTGAGATGCCTCCCTTTGGACCCAGAGTTTGAGAACTAGTGAATTAAGATGATCAGTTCTACATTGCAATGTGATTTGTTCTGTCTAGTATTCTAGGAGGGGCTGAATATGCTCAGGTTCTGTGCAACATGGAGCAGGGAAGCCCTGCCCTTGATGGAGGAGTCTTAATCTCTGATTCCAGGCTCGTGGCAAATGGGTTCAAAATCCACTTCACTCCAGGTAAAGCAATGTCACGCATTACCTTGCAACCCCGGTTGGTTATCGAAGCAGTTTATTATACTGTGAGTGGCCAAATTCCTTTTTTGACACACACTGATAAAGACTGATTGACACACACTGATATAGAACTAGTTGTGTTTATGCAAGCCCACAGCCGCCAGAGAGAAAATGGGCCTTGAATATTCTTTCATTCATGCTATTTAAAGGTCTTGTGGATTGTCCAGAATTACTCAACAAAGGTTGGAGTCATTGGCTATCATTAATCTCATAGTTCACACACCTTCAGAAGTAGCCGGACTATAGTCAGCTACTTCCAACACATTTCAGGGTCAGAATAGTTTTGACAAAGACATCTTTGCTTTGGCATTCGCCACCTAGTTTGTGATGTTGTTGCTTAAGCAAATATATATTGATGTTTTTATTGTATTGTTGATCCGCATGGGAACTTTTAGACCCTTTGTAGGGGTGCACAAACACCCCTACAATTATTTTCAGCACCCCTAAAAAATGTTAATAAAAAGTTAGGATTCTCTGAAAAAACAATTTAATCAAAGTTTCAGCCTTTTGTGAAGTTACACACAGGTGAATATTTCTGGTGGATGAAGGAATCACTTGATTATGTGAACCATGTCCTAAATACGTCCACTGATAGAGTAGTCTATTGGTTCAGACTGAGTATGTTCCGGCTATTTTAATGTGCTCTGGCGTAATACGGCGTCGATCCTGTGGGTGCTATGCAGCTCCAGCACAATGTACACATTAGGTAGGGTGCCTATCTACACATTGGCTTGACCCTTTTCACACACAAAACCAAACCTTTAGTCCGTCTACCAGTTTCCAATTCACTTTTAACAACCCAGTAAATATATGGTGCTAAATGTGTAGGTATTTTCTAGAATGGTGTCACACCATTTTGTTCACAATATAGCCTATAAAGCAATATAACGTATTAGTTGTAAATTACGTTTTGGCAAGGCTTTATGAGCGATGTGATGTTAGAAAATGTCTGGGGTGGGCCAGTGGAATTTTGGGATGTACAATAACAATTTAGCTGTATGCTCGATATCAAAAGAACTGCAAACAAAGCAATGGAGTAGGCCTATAAATACAAAAGAGGACAAAAAAGTCTGAAAATTTAAGGCATCCTCAAACGTTCCCAAAAGGCGGTAAGTCTAGCATTTGGAATGCACTGTTTTTTGTAATGTTTCTTTTCACCTGCGTCACTCACTGTACGGCTACTGTTATATGCACTGCTCTGCCTAGACTTTGGCATCACTTGTAGCCTACAACTCATTTCCACTGCTGCCAGAATAAACTAGTTGTGCTGCTTGTTTCAAAATACAACACAGACTACACAATACTGGTATGCGCAAAGGGCCTGCTGTGACCAGTATGCATTGGGGCGCGTTGTTGTCACAAAATGGACATTACATTGCGAAGGCTATATGAAATGTCTAGAGCACCCACCGGGACTTAAATACATCTATGTGCTCCGTGACACGTGAGAATTGCCTTCACATACCTTGTTTGGCACACACTGCACCCAATGCGCCCTGAACAGTATATTATTATAAATGCATTTTAAACCATACACCTTACAATCAATGAACCACAGACAAATATCCCATAATGATTAAACTCATTTGCCAAAACGAGCAGCCATTGTTCCAATTGCTATTGTTTTCCGCAGTATTGTGCGTTGGCCTGTGGAGGGCACACAAGGTCGCCTGTGGATGTTTGTGGTTTTGGGTACTGTTCTGGGTTGACGTTGGCACGTCTCCCCAGCATCTGTGGTGTCAAAGCAGGTGTGGGCCATAGGGTACAGGTGAGAGAAATGGTCGACCTTTAGGAACGAAAATAAATGTTTAGCAATTCTGAAAACATTATTGCACAAAATATCAGCACATTAGGTCGTATTTCTTGTAAATATTAAATACAATTTAAAAAATGTCATATAATGAATGCATTTGTTGACGAATTCTACCAAAGTGTTCCTTCGTGGTGTAAACGTGCTAATATACAGCATACATTCCACAATTTATTATGTTGTTTGTATACTGGTCATGAATATAACAATAACATATCTTGTACCAAGCCAGCCTGAATTCCTGTTACACACGGAGCCAGACAGAGCAAGAAACAATGTTTCTGCATTTTAGGCAAAACAAAAAACCCCAACAACTGAATTAATATAGCATCCCATAGCCATATATAAGAGCTATGAATTGTGTGCTATTTGGAGTCATTCCAAGCTATCATTCTCCTTCGCAACAGGATGACTTCCTCCCAGCCTACTGAGAGCTTGTAACAGTCATTTAACACTCCATTTGGCTCATCGCTTGTTTGACTTGGTCCCCAGTCCGGGTGTAAAACCCCAGTATTTATTTATTAATCTTTCCTGGAGATAGTACGGGTGTCTGGAGTATATGAATCCTTGTTTTCTGCTTGTTTTGGCCAGGCCTCCCATCGGCAGAGAGACATCTGGTCGTGACAGCAATGGCAGATTGTGTACCTTTCCTCGGTGTGGGGGACCTTAGGGAGCTCCTTAGCACCGTCGTGCACAAGGAGGCGATGACTGTGCGCGACTGTCGACCGCTCAAAGTCACAAATTACCTTCAAGTGAGAAATCCGTTGAACTCAGTAAAGGGGTCACTTGTCCATTGTGGTCGAACCCAGCATTACAGATACGTTGTTTCTGGTTGAAACTCACAGGGTTCCCACTGAATTTCTGGAATATCATGGATATAAAGTCATGGAATTTGAGATGTCTCACAAATCTCAAAACTATTGGTGTGAAAATGTACAGGAGTAAGACCTAGGTGAAATATAATCACATACATTTTCAGTTTGTTTGTCATTGCTGTGATGGTTGTTGCTTTTACACAGACATTGTTCTGTGGCCTGTCTTTCATTCATTGTAGGTCATGGAAATTAATATTTTTAGACGGAAAATTCATGGAATTAGATATTTGTCTTGAGTGGGAACCGTGAACTAAGAGTGCATGTCCTGTGTTTCAAACATAAACAATGAGCTGTTGAAGGACTGTGGTTCTGGTTGAACAGTGTACCTTTAGCAGTGAATGAATGAGAGACAGGTATTTACCAAACACTGTTTTACATGCAGGGAAATTGACTGGCTGAGAAGACAATTTGAACAACATATTAAAATAATGAAGTAAACACATTATTAAGCAACTTCAGTATACAACAGCCTAGGCATACATAATACAGTACAGTTTCTTGTTGCACATAGTGTAAATTGATGGTCAAAAAGGGCATCATATCAGTGATTGCGTTTGCCGTGATGGGATGTTTCACTGCTCTGGCACAGGGGGAAGCTGTTCGTCTTGCCCGTCAGCTGCCTACGAGCCTAAGCAGAAAGGATGTAGAGGAAACCCTCCTACGGATGGAGAGACAGCTCGGAGAGAGCAGCCAGGTGTGTCTCCACGGACGGCCATTTCTCCAGGAGCTGACAGACATCCCTGTGACCGAGCAGGAAGCTGTAGCTCTGCTGAGGCCCCTGGAGTTGTGAACACTTCACATCTATTGGGGGAGGGGATGTGGGGGGGGGTTGTATTGTGAAAATAATAATGTCATTGGGTTTGACTGAACCAAGAGATCTCAATTAGTCAATGACTGTCAATGTATATACAAATTGTAGCACAAAAGTCAGTACATGTATAAATGTATTGATAATGTGTATTATTGAGTCATAAATACATTTTAGAAATGGTTTTGAGAGAATTAATGTAGCATGTTGTTAATGTTTTTCAGGTATATTCTAGTCATAGCAGGGGTGTGCAATACATTATTATTCTCCTCCTCCGCAGAGACCTTACAATAAGGTGTACATATTTCATAACTGTTAAAACACAACACCACTGCCATATTTTCACTGTAATAATAATTGAATACTGTACATGAAATTGTCTTTTAGCTGTTATTTAACACGCTGCCGTTATTAGCATTTCCATGGCTGAATGACGGTATTAGAAATGCCTTATGCTCTTTGAATTACAGAGTGACATCTGACTCTCTCTTGAGGCCTGTCCAAAAGCTACAGTATCTCAGCACCCTTAGCCTCATTGTGGCTCTGTTGGAATGAATGGCTATTAGCTGGCAAGCGCCGAGGCTAAGTGGTGCCTTGTGCCAGCTACTACCCATAATTCCTTTGCCTCAATTAGTGCCAGCTGCTCGGCTTGTGGTTCTGACAGATAGTTGTATATTATCCATGGATGCATCAAATGCTTCAGAGATTTGCACTGTAATTTCAACCACAAAGTTGAGCAAATCCTTGACACTGTGCTAACTCATAGTGTTGCCACTTCCACAAGACATTAGCCTATAACAGATAATTCGTACAGGGTTGAAATTGATCACAAAATAGTTTTGATCTGTAAATAATTAGGCTTTGTTTCTCACTCTTAGCCCCTGAGAATTGAACTAGGCTTCGGCTGCATGGTGTTAAGAAAATGTGTTGCTATTATATATATCCAGCAAGGAATATCTATTAGCTATCCTATCTCTGCTCAGAGTGGCAAAAAAATGCATCTCATTCAAGTTAAGGTTACATCAACAAGCCCACATGTAACTCATGGCCCTTAGGCCCTAAGATTTAGACGAAGTGTGTCATGGCTACAATGCAAATCAAAGAAGGTATTAAAAATCTAACGGGCATAATAGTATGCACATTTTGCATCAGTAATGGTAGGTAAAATTATTGTAGGATCACTTGTTTGCACCCGGTCCTCATTCATTCCTTCCTGTTTGAACCTAAATGAGGTCATCAATTAATACTTGTGAGTCACCCATGTAACTATACAACTATGGTTGTCACCCACTGAGGGGAAAAGTGTAATCCAATCTCCTGCCCTAAGATAATATTATAGTTAGGCCAGCGAAAGGTCACACCGCAGCGCACAGCTTGTTTTTCACAGCCTCTAGCTGCCAGTCCACAGATGGCTGCAGCATTGCCGCAAAGGCAGCGGTTTGTGTAAAGTGCCTATAGGCTTCAGGAGGGGATGATTGCCTGTGACAACCCCCCCCCTTCCCAAAGTACTTTCCTCGTACATTTCTCCTCTCCTAGGACCCTTGTCTGAAAACCTTGTTGCTGGCTATGCATTTCCTCGTGCGCACACGTCCAGAAACGCTGTGGGCAGCAGAATGCAGCTCGTACGTGCAGCCCAGTGTCCCAGGGGGAATATCACACTAATTGTAGAGGATTAACTGATGACCATATTCTGACCATGTGACCACAACGCTTAAAAGGTCAGCAATTGGTTCATTTTCCCAGCTGTCATTTAAACCACCTGTCCCACTCTTTTTGACATACAGTATATTTTACCACTGAAATTCTTAATAGAGTTTGATCTTAAAGCACATTATATTCAGCCTGGATCAGTGAAATAATGTAGAATTCATGATTTTCATGCAGCATACTGAATGAGGGATTATTTAATCAGTGTATGATCAACAACAGTGCTTAATGCAAACCTTCATACGCTGATAATATGCAAATTGGGTGAATCAACACACTCCAATTTCAAGACTGAAGAGCCAGATTGAATAACTAATTAATATAATATTTTCTGAAGTGTATTAATGTCCTAATGTGCAAAGCCACAGGTTGTCAGGTCATATTCAGCCAACAGAGCAACTCTACCTACCTCCCCAGGAGTAACCAAACACTGTTAACAAAGTCATCAAATCCAAAATAAAATGACATGAACTATATTTAACACTATATTTCTTCACTCTATTTTTGTCTAGTGGTCACATAGAGTACCTTGGCCATTAGTTTGGGCAAAGCAGCACCTGTTTCTGTTTAGAAACAGGAAACTGGTTGTAGAGAATGACACCATTTTTATTTCCTATAAGGATATGTGGCAATAACCATTTTTGGCTCACAACATAGAAAATGTGCCACTTTGTGAAACAAATGTATAAATACTGTAGCATTATTTAAGTACAGTTATGCTATGAGACATTGAGAAATAATGTTTGCATTTCTAGCTGCTGGTGGTGAATGCAAAATGAATTTAACATTTCTACTTTAATGCAAATTCCAATCTTATTAGAATTTGAATGGCTTGTGCAAATTGCTCATATGTAAGCATATGATGAAAATGAAATCAATGATGAAATTGTGTTGACCATGATGTTCATGTCCAATAAATTACAGAACAGAACTTCTATATTCCATATATTCCATCTATATTCCATAACAATCTGGACTATGCATCACTTTCATTATAAAACAGCGTAGTGAGAAACATTTGCCAAATTCCTGAAAATGTTTTTGTTTACAGAAATGCTCTGTAAACTACATAACAATTAGTATAGTTCAAAAAATCCTAAAGGTACATTAATCGAGTGTTACAGTGCCCACAGAGCCCAACATGTCTTCCCCAGCTCACAGTTTATTTGCCTAACTGAGCTGTGTACCTTTAAAACTTAAATAGGCCATGGTATTTTAATCACATCACACAAACAGTACACATCTGACATGACAGATGTGATCTGCGATACTGTGTGTATGCAAGCGAACTACCATTATACAATATGTTTTGCAATGTTACTGCTTTTAATGTGTTACACTGGAGCAGGCCCTGTTTACATAGAATCATTTTTGGGATTCTCTAATATAATGGTCATATAAACCGAGCACACTATTAGCAATAAAAACTGAACACATTTCTGGGGTTTAGAGGTTCACTCCTAATAATAAATGCTTTACTATAATAATCGATACATAATGGCAGCACCTGCCTGTGTATTTGTTAGCGAAAGCTGTGTCAAAATGGATTAACTTAATCTATGGTTCTGTTCGCGCTCCACTTGGTCATATACTCAGCATTTAGCAACAAATGTGAGAAGCCACAACCAATAAAAGTTTACTTTCTATGCAGGCAACAATGGTAATGTTAACATGAGTTGACACATTCACCTTCAGTTCCTTGACATTGGGCTGTGGTATATTTATGTGGTTGTCTGTGATCCCATTTGTATTAAAACAGTAGGCAAGCCTGTAAGGCACCAAAAATTATATTTGACATGGCATTTTATTACATACAATTATATTTTACAAGGTAATATAACTTTAGTTTAACACTGTTTAGATTAGATAGTTTCCAGTTTAACGCAAAGAGAGTAGATATCGTACAACCTTCTAATACAGTTTAAAAACATTGATTGTGCCTAAATTAAATATTAAAAGTCTGTTTTGTGAATTAAACATCCACACACAAAATATTATTTGATTTAGATGTGAAGAAAATGGCCGCCTGTTACCAGACCACAGAAGTGGCCGTAAACATACCTTCATCCACATGAAGGCACCTTTAAAAGAATTGCTGCATCAACGTTTTCTTTAGATTTTCTTCTATTTTTTCCAACTGGTAATTGGATGTGGCATGCTGTGACTCCACACGTTTTAGCTAACCACGGAAGAGCCACTTAGCATATTTTATGGGCCTCAGGCTCACATTAATGTGATGGGTGTTAAACAGGCAGGGGGTCACAAGTGAGAGAAATGTACAGCCACACTTCATTTAATTTCATGGGTCACAAGCATCTGTAGAGGGGTCATCGTCTCTACAGTTTTTAATGTTTAATAATCACCTTTCAGCAATTTGCAAGATGTTTTGATGTTATATTTGTAATTTTGAAGTTGTGCTGCTTGCGCAAACGCATTTGAGGGAATTGCAGAAATTAGACGTATAAGAGAAACCTGAAAATGTTTTTTTTTCTTTATTAAAGAAATAAAGAAGATATTTTAAGACAGTGGATTTCAAGGTGGGGGCCGTGACTTCCTTGGGGGCCGCCAGGGGGCGCCAGGGGGGCCGCAGCAAATTGGAGAAATTATGAGGAAAATAAAATAAAAAATGTACCATTATATTTCTAATGTATAATTATTCTAGATAAGTATTTATTACAAAGCAGAATTCAGAAAAATATACAGCATATCTTATTTACCATGCCCCATTCTAAAACTATTCTTAATGGTAAATGGACTGCATTTATATAGCGCTTTTCTAACTTGCAGCCATTCACAGTGATGTACAGGACTGCCTCACATTCACCCATTCACACACGCTGGTGATGATTGCTGCCATGCAGGGTGCAACCAACCACCAAGAGCAGTTAGGGGTAGGTGTCTTGCTCAAGGACACCTCGACACTTGGTGAGGAGTTAGCCAGGAGTAAGGAAATGGGAAAGGGTTTTTAAAAGCATTTAGTAAAACGGGGGCCCTGGCCAGAAGCTGATACTATTTGGGGGGCCTTGGTGTTGAAAGGTTTGAGCACCTCTGCTTTAAGATACTGCCGAAAGGGGCAGAATGGTGAAATGTCAAGTTAGTGAAAGTTAATAAGCGTTTGTACTATAAGCTAATAGACTACATGCTTTTTGGAAAATATCTCCTCGCTAGTTTGCTAGCTGCCTGTTCTCTCTGCTGAAATAATAATCCAGTGTTTATACAGCCCTGGCTCTAATGGAAAGACAAAACAAGTCACATAACAATATCCTAGCCTTGGCAATGCGTTTCCAATGTATGTACGGAGATTCTGAGGGAGCACCCTCAACGGAGGGTTTTGTTTTTCTGTTTTAATTGTGTTCAAATATAAACAATCTTTCTCCTGAATGACATACTAGACATTTTAATAGATAAAAACGTTATTTGATAGAGTCAAAGGCACCCAACTAAAAACACATGTTGACAACAATGTGACTCCATGTATACCCAAATAGACAACAAGTTCAGTGATACAGTGATGTTCAGTGATGGTAGGTCACTGTAGGTCGACATCTACCAACAGCTAGACAAAGACATTTTCGGGTTTTTAAGAAATCATGTTTAGCATTGTTTATGTATTCCTAATGTCACCGTCCTTTAAAACAAGGAATTAGTATACCGTGGCTGCCAGTTGCTTAGTCTGTGTTAATGCCAAGACCACGAATGCTTTTCAAATCAATATGCCTTAAACATTTTGAAGCCTTTTAAAAGTTGGATCTCCTACCATATGAATAAATGTCCAACCTGCGTATACAGACAGTCTGCCTGGACCCATTCACCAAGCATAAGCTCTGGAAAATCGTGCTTGTCACATGACTGTCACTCAATTGTAGCTTCTAGTGTAATGAATAGTAATCTGTAGAAATGTACATAAATATGGTCAGAATCTCTCCAGCCACCTGACACATACCTGATAGGACACAGCATCCGTTTGTTGGTGCATCGGCACATTACCAGGAGACACGAGGTTTCCACCACTGGCCTTTTCTGTCTCCTCTGAGGAACATTTATTCTTTATCACTGTCAACTCCTCATCCCCTGAGAGAACATGCTTCAGTACCCTGGATTTCAGCTACTTCTTTTTCTATTTGTCACCCGCTGCTCCCAAACAAACATTAGTATTAGAGCATTTTTGTAAACATGCCTCTGGACTGGACACCAAATTTGTCTCCATTCCAAACTTCCAGTAGCTATGCTTAGTCATTAATCATGTAATCATTTCCCAGAGGTTGCTCTTATTTTTTAGGATAGGAATTATGATTTCTCTTCCCTAAGTGGAAAAGCAAGCAGAGTGCAGACGGAAAGGATAAATCACTCCCAGAGTGAAGACAGCTTGCCTCCTACAGATAGCCATCTGGCCCTCCACCCTTTCATTGGTTTCCTTGGACCCAGGAGAGATTTTCACGAATAACTTGTCATCTGGCCTGAGATGATCATCCTCCGCTGTGTGTTTAATTGATTACAGTACATGACTACAGCTACCTGGAACATCATGCACTCATAATAGACATGCTTGATTTACACACCATGTTCAAGAGACGGGGTCAATGTGTGTGACTTGTGTAAGCCTTTGCTTGTATGAAAATAATTTCAGTAAAAATAAAGAAAAGTTCTATGTTTGTATATGTTGTAAAATGTCAACGGTCAACAGGGTATGCTTTGTACTTTATGTTTTCTTTAGTTTATTCATTATTATGGCCCCTTTCATATATATTTCAGGGAACATATACAGGTAGCCTATTTTTCATTTTACATGTGCTAGTTTAGGTAGCTATATGGCATGTTCGCTGATTATTTATCAACTGTAGGCCCACAATAGGCCTACAGTGCAGCAGTAATGGTCATGAAATGAATGAATGCTATAGTGCACACTGGACTGCAAACACAAGACAATACAACAAGCTATAGTGGGTATACTGTGTATAGCCTATAGGTATGTTCAAAAGCTATATGTTGTAATAATGTACATGCGTAATAATTTAGAATAAGAATTAAATAAAATCTGCAAAATAAAAATGAGTAACATTATATAACAATAATTTTAAACGGGGACAATTTTTAACTACATATGTATGTATGTTTAGATAAAGTTTTATTTCACAGTGGAGTGCCCCTGGATGTTGGTAGCTAGCCACACTATGTGTGCTGTTACTATGCCAATATGCAGACCTACAGTCTCCATCTTCTATGCACTTTATTATAGTCAAGCAATAATCTTTGAGGACAGAATTATAAATCTAGTAACAGTATCATAGATTATTTCTATGTCATTGCTGGTGTATGAGCTATTCAGATATTGACATAATGCACTACTGTAATCGCAAATCGTTTTGAATGAAATAATCTGTTAAATGCTGCAAATGTAAATTTATATATGTACTGTATATCCCTGTTTTATCACGGACCATAAACACCTCAGACTTGTCTACTATGTGCTCAGTGTAGTAGAAAACCGTCTTGGGGAACCAAATATCTTGACTTTTTCAGGTATCTGATAATAAACGTTTTGACCATGAGTTGCCTATAGAAACAACTGGAGAAATAACTTGTGCACAATCCAAGCGGTATTTACATACATTGGATTAACTGAGTATGGAAAATATTACCTTTTGGTCAAAACTCATATCAGGGTGGTCCCTATAGACACTTTAGAGTCAGGCCATGGATGGCCATGCTATACTGTAGATGACCAAGTCTCTTTCACCAGTGTATATTGTGACAGCTTCATTCATGACATGTCTCTGAGTCCTGGACCATGTTGATGTCAGGGAAGCTCTTCCCTGCTGAGGGACCTGTCATCGACAGCACTTCTCCAGACAGATGGGATCGTTTGCACATGTGCTCAAGACTCCAGATGTTTTTGAACGCACCTGGCAAGCCACTGTCTACTCCCTAATTTATATTGAGAGGGCATCCCTTCCCTGTACAGATGGTGGTTTGGCCATAGCAATAGGACGCGGTAACCCTGGTTAAGAGTGGTAATCTCCCTTGGTACAAGATAATGAACATGGTGCATTCCTCTGAAAGACTTACAAGACATCTGCATTTTGCTCAGCCAGATTCTCGCTGGGTTTTGTGTGTGTGTGTTTGCGTATAACTTTATGTAGATAATTTAGACATGAATAATTAATGTAAACCTTTAGCTCTGCTCATACATAACAACGTTAGCTATCAAATCAAAGTTTTTTTTATTGACATCCAGTTGACCATTAGGCAATGTTGATTTTATTTTGACAGAGATGCCTATTGTATATACTCAAATTTAATTTTCTTTTACAGTCACATTTACTGCATTTACTAGAAGCCTAAATCCACAATAGCTGAAATGACCATACACCTGTTATTTTAAACAAACAACGGTCTGATCCATTGTTGATAGCAGCATGTCATAGCCTTACATATTACAACATACTGTACGTGACATATTAGCATGCAGTTCAATCCACAAGTAATTGGTAACATCCTAAGTACTTTAACATGCATAATGCTAAAGCAACCTGAACAGTGTATAGTGATGCACTGGGCTGTTAGATTGTGCTCAAGGTGAAAGGACATGTTTGGACGCAGCACGCGTGCACGACCTCCTGAATGTATACTGTAAGTGTGATAAGGAAACCAGTCTGTCTCCAATCCTGCCAAAAGAAAGCTTAGACAAAGACAAAATGCTTGATGTATAATATAATACAAGTAATACTAATAAAGACAATCAACATGGGTTTTAACTTAAGTAACACTCTTCAACATGAAGGCCTTTTCCCTCATGGCCCAAAGGAAACATATATGACAGGTTAACTTTGGTCTAGTACATTCACAACTGCCCCTGTCCACATACAGTACAATGTAACACAAGCTAATGTAGTACAAAAATAGCTCAATACCAGCCTTCAACTAGGACAAATGAGTAAATTCAGCTATTTAGCACAGGGTTGGAGCAAATGCATGGGTCAAGTCCTAACATTTATTTAGTTGTTAGGGTGGGTAAATGTTACTGATTTGTCTTTAAATATGTTACTCACAGATGACTACTGGGCTGTTTGTTGTATATTGTGATTGATTATAATATCCACTTTTATAAAATGACGTTTTTTACGTTTTAATGGCCCCTACAGCGCAAAGATCAGTAAAGCCACCCACTAGAGAGGCTTCAATAGATGTTTTTTGGTTCTACTTCACCCAGGGTTTGCTGCAATCATCACCATGGCGAAGCTCCAGCACTCAGCAGGAAAGGAAGTGTTTCTCTGGGGAAGTTTGCCCTCTACTTAGTGGAAGTGAAGGCTCCATGGTACTGTGCCAGGGGTCACATCCTGTCATTAGCATTAGCTCAAACCAGGCAGCGTATGATGACATTTATCAGGTTTTTGCGGACATGAGGATGAATATTGTCATGAATTTTCAGCCCTCCTGTCTCTCAATCTCTTTCTTTTACTCACTGTGAGACAGTACATAGAACGGCCCCAAGCTATCTCCAAGCAATGGTCCGGTTCCAGGCACCAAAAAGAGAACTTCTTTCTACCACCTTGGCTGGCCAGCTGGCAATGCCACCTTAACAAGGCCTCAAGACTCGTTCAGCGAAGTCTCGCCTTTTCGTCATCTTGGTACCACAGTGGTGGAACGAGCTTTCAGCAAGGGTTAGGATCAGCAGCCTTTAGTCAGAACTGCGGAAACACTACCCATCTTCTGTAAGAGACACATCTCTTCACAATCCACCTTGGTACCTTGACTTGCAACCTCGACACCTCTTTGAACTCTCTCCTATCTAAGAGTGTCATATTTTACTCCCCTTTTTAACTTATTATGCTCTAATCTCTCACTATTTAAACAAAATTTTAAAAATGGTATGCACTTTATTAGCTAGGCCATTACCTATTGCACTTTATATGTTTGATTACGTGCACAGGTATGATGACATGCTGCATTTGTTCTATTTAGAATATTGTTTGCTTATAATTGCTGGTATACGACCTGTCCAACTACTGACAAATATACTACTTGTAAGTCGCTTTGGATAAAAGCGTCTGTCAAATGGCGTAAACGTAAATGTAAAAGGTTTTGGACATTCCATAATATCAGTACAGTGTAACAGATTTTCAGGCCATATTGCCAGAATGCTTAAGACAGCGCTCCCCATAATAAACTATACACAGCCCGTTGATGAAACAAGTAGCTATTACATCCCATAATATCTAGACATAGGCTGCTCATAACACCTTGCCACAATGACACATTCAATTACCACCATACTGTACATTGTGTTTAATGCAGTAAATTGAGAAAAATAACTCAACAGTCAACGTTGTCAACTAATGTCTGTGCCTGCCAGATTTAATCCCAAATTATTAAAATATTGCTTGGGAATGTGTGTGCCTTAGCAAGTTTAGCATGCACATGTTCTCATATTATAAAAACCATGTCACATCTGGCTATGACTTTGGCTTTGCTTAATTGTGAAATAATTCTTAATAAAACCTTTTAGTTGTTAAAACTATAGTCACAAATGAACAACTGGAATAAATAAAGCCCTAGTCCCTGTCCAAATAGATACAGATGTTATGTAATAGCAAAACACAATCATCAGAATATGAGATTGTGATCTTTAAAACTACAACAAAGAAATGGAACTTAACAAATACGATAGAAACTTTATTCGTATGGTATATAGGTATATAGAGTTGCTTTTGTACATTGTTCTTGTTAGTTTGTGCTCTGATACATTTACCAACTGTGGTTCAGAAAAGGTAACAGAAGGCAATGGAAAATGGCGCTTGTATACAATACAAATCAGCAAACATTAAAATCAGTTTTTACAACTGTTGTAGCAACCAACTTTTTCTATTGGTGCCATAGTGCCATAGTGCAAACTGTGTTGTTTAAGTGTGATTTCAACATTCACTCATCTCCCTATGGGAGATCTCCATTTTAAACACATTTTCATGTATTCAGTTCAAGTCTTTCTGTCCACGAATGTGGATTTACAATCAGAATAATTCAAGTGTGTCGGGCGATCAAGATGTTTTGTTTTATAGTGGAGAGCTTTTGTGACAGAGTAACATTACATGACATGTATCTTTGGTTAAGTGGGTTTGATTATATTGTTATTGGAACTGTACATGAAGACAATTTGAGAGCAATATTTCACACTGGAGAGACACTTCAAGAATTAATTCTACAAGACGAAGTTCACGAGCAATGAATCTAATATCAGTCACCAAGGGACAATCCATCCAAGCACCATAGACATTCAGTCACGTTCTTACGTTTTCAAGTTTGATCATGGAAATCGTCAGGATGGTAGATTAAAAAAATATGAATACACAACTGAATCAAGGATGTGATCAAATAAACATAGGTGTAAGTATCCAGTTGTTCTAATGTTAGCAGTTACACCTTTTTAACTAGCTTATCAAAAAAAGTGGTGTTGATGGGTCCCCAAACAAGCCAAATTTGATGTGGTTGAATTTGAGGAGTTCTTGTAAAGTTAAGCATACTATATAACACAAAATGTCCCTTTAACTGTTCTACAAATGTGAAATATCACTTTAGGAGTCCTCTGCTGTCATTTTCCAAAAACTTTCACAAGATCCACAAGATCCTGGTTTCACAATGACAACCAAAATTCTCAAAATGATTATCAAAAAACAATAAAAGAGGAAAACAAAATAACAAAACAACTATAGTTTAGCTGAAGCTGCTCTGACAAGAGGATGAGCGTGATATGTTTATGTGCGGTTATAGATGAAAGTCAAGCTTGTTCCTGTCAGCACGTTGGGATAAATGCAAACAGATCATGTCAGAATAACAGCTGTCTGCATCCACTTCAAAGTCCAACACACTCGTGTGTTCCTGAATCTGCTGTGACCTCGAGCATCTGGAGATACGGAAGGAGAATTACAACGTTGCGCTGTCACATTGACGCGATGGAACACTTGTCAGCCGTGAACGTGCATCTGAGCGGGAAAAGGCAGGGCTCTATTCTGGCTCTCTTGTTTGTGTTCTGCGCATGGCGATGATGAACGTGCTCTGTCAACAAGTCTCAAGCGGGTGGACCGGAGCGCCGCCCCCCACACCCACACCCCCCCACACCCCCACCCCTCCCTTGTACGGGCGCGCCTCACCCCGCTCACGAGCACCCACAGCGGTCCACCACCATGGAAGGGATCTTGCCGTAGATGATCTGCTCCTTGTGGTTGAAGTAAAGCATGTTGATGGGGGACATCTTGGTAGGCGTGCAGCAGGGACCAGCTGTGCCTCTGGGGTTGGCCTTGTTGACCAGGTGGGTGTGGGGGTACTTCTGCAGGTACATGTACTCACACTCCCCAGAGCAGTAGTTGGCCTTGTAGCGCTTGGGGGCAATAATCCAGTCCCAGCCAAAGTCTTCGAAGTCCACCGTGAGAGGGTAGCGACAGCACCGAGACTCTGGGGAGTTCTCATCGCAGTCAAGGCCCGAGTCTCTCCTGGAGCGCCTGGGGCCTTCCGATATCGTCACCTCCATGAAGGGTTGCTGGAAGGAAGAGCATTAGCGTTTGGGGGTTAATACACAGCTGTTCATTGTAAGAGATGAGTTTAAATGACTTCATCTGTGTGTGTAAAAGTAATTACTCACATAATACTTTAAGGCATTTGAGGCAGGTGAACATTTATGTAATAAATCATTCATATTTGAGATTACTGGTGTGCTGGGCATGTGTCCAAAGCCAAGTGAGTGACTGCATGGTGTCTGTTTTGTTTTCATGCTATTAATAATGTTAATTTGCCTTTGCCCATGATGAAACACGTTAGGATTTCACCCCTTGCTGTTTCTACAGCGGTGATTACCAAAGGACTATCATAAACTGCATGCAGTTACACCGAGAATGAAGCTGGGACTGTTTCTCACTTAAACCTTTCATATGACAAATCTTGCATGAATTAATAACATAATGGTCCTGCATTGTCATTTTTAGGTAAGCTATACATTAGTAGCCTATTGTTTCGATCTGTAGTTTCAATTGAGTGGAATACAATAAAACACAAATCCTTCATGAACTCACCAATCCTTCATCTCCTGGTTCCGCAGAGGTCACGGCAAGGTCGTTCCCCCTCGAATCAAACGCGTTTATTTCGATGCCCCAGTTGGTCTCGGGCTGTCGCAGCCACACAGTAAATACTTGTTTGACGTCTATACTTTGCCAGGAGCTGACCCCTGCGTCCACGTCTAACTTCAGCGATCGAATCCGAATGTGCCTGTTCCCGTCCGTGACCGGCATCAGGCGGGATATCTGCAGGAACACTGTGGTCGCTTCGTTCACCGCTCGGAGGTAGACCCACAGCTGCGCACGCATGACGCGAGTGGCTTGGGTCTTCTGAGTCAAGGAAAAAAGACAGCACTTCGGAATCCGATCCACCTGTACGAGAGATTTAGCTGGAGAGAGACGGGAGGGAAATCTGTTTAACGATCTTGCGCTATTGAGACTGCCTTTGAGAAAACAAAACAATATTTAGAATATGTGTAAATGCATAACGTCTTTCAAGTGATGTACTTTATAATTCAATGTCCGCTCGTGCGTAAAAGTCAGCATGTGGCAATACGCATGATATTTATTAATCATAATGTTGCCAGACCAACTTTGTAATATTCTATTTTTATGGATAGGCTAACTATGTTTGAATTACGATCCTGCTAAAACGTAGAGCTCGGTATAGCCTGTATGGTTGCTCTTATAGGAAACGCGTAAAGATGCGCGCTTTACTCTCGTGCTAAAAACCCGTCTGTGCACAACTTACGCTCGGTCGCCATCAACATGATCGTCTCCGTGGTAGCGTGCTCGTCGTCTTCCTCCAGAAGTCCGTCTTTATTGTCGTCTCCTAGGACGTCGTACTGGTCGAGAAGTTGCTGCAGCGGTGGTGCTTTGGGCAGAAGCTGCATCACTACGTCTCGGCTAATATTGGGAGGGTTTTTGAGGCGCAATTTGCTTAAAATCTGTGATTTGATTGCGTTTATTCGCATGTTTTTAATCTGCTGCAGAACCTCGCAAGTCGAACACTGCTCCGTTTCTTCCGTGACGGCGTCTGGCGGCTCCTGGTGCGTTGTCTGGTCTCCAAAACCCACTGGACAAAAGGCGATCAACAGGCTGACATACACCACAAACCGGGGCAGATGCATGATTTGGCGGCCAAAGTTTGGTTCAGAAGAGTACCGTGCTGGAGTGCTGGTTTGGATTATGTCCCAGAAAAGCATCACACCTGAGCAGCGCACACCTTTATATACGCCAACTTTAGCCTCTTTTGTGTCGTCAAATTCTATGATTGGCTGAACTGACAACAATTTATTTAACAGACTGACATGAACGTTTTTTTTTTCTTCGCTGTCAACCGTGCAGGGGGTGCGACTACACGCATATGTTAAACGTGTCTGCAGATGCATTCATATTTCCGACAGCGATTACGCAATGAGTAAAGGGATGCGACCTCGCTGTCTAATAGGCTAATAGCCTAACCTGTGGTGCCACAGGCATATGCTTGAATGCTTTTTCAACATGAAATGTGTTGGTAAAGATATTAAATATAAGCGTTCCAATAAATTGCGAGAAAGGTATTTTATATATAAAATCAAATCAAATCAAATACAAATATTGAGTTTAAAATATGAATGTTTCATCGTTTACCTGTAGGATAATAGGCATATGCATATTTGATTAAACTACATCGAATCATAAATAGCTATAATTCCAGTCTCAAATACAACGTTAAATGTCGTGTTTATTAAAATATTTTGGCTACACTAAATGCAAGATTTAGGCTGTCTGCGGTTCTTTTTTTAACAGAAGACGTTTAGCGACATCGTGCGGTAGTTACAAGCCATTCACTCATGCATGTTAGCCTATAAACCAGCGCATATACTCTCTACGTTAAAAAGAAATATGGACTATTGGGCATTGAATGCCTATTGTTATCACTGACTGATCTAAACTAGGCCAATAGGACGATGCTTTTCCTAATGACTTCAAACCTATTGATTCCAGAACACACGTAATGAGACGTTTCTGGAACCGTAATAAGGCATATGCCTATGTGGTTCGCCAATCTATTTTCGCAGTTGTTTATAGAACAAGAAAAATAGCCTAAACAATTTTAAAAAATCAAAAACGGACTGCCTTACTGAGCCCTAGTGTAGGATAGGTTGTTACGTGCGTTAGGAGTGCTTTGACATTTGCAGTGGAATTAGGCTACATGTAGCCACGAGGTGGCGCTATTGTACAGGCCACGTGGAAAGACGCTATGCGCACTGGCATTCTCTCTTGGCCAAAGCCACTGCTGCACAAGGCTTGACTTCACTGCCGTTGAGGGTCATTGAAGTGAAAGGTATACACACTCAGAATTTATGCTGTGTATGAAATTCAACAATGCGGTCACTTATGTCTGGACTGAAATATGATCTCGTTACTCATCATGTGCAGACCATCTATACGGCCGGTCTGGGATTATAGTTTATCAACCCGTCTGGTGCGCAGCAATCTGTAACCTACTATATTCGGGATACATGTGAGCAGGAACTTGGAGAATGTGCTACTGCACGTAGTTTCGTGAACACTGTTGGAAATAGCCACGATTCAAGTTGAATTTCTTGGATGCTCGTTGTATTGAGGCCAGAAGAAGGCGAGTACCAACCTCAACTGGATTATTTTAAACGACCTTGGGTTTTCCGGCATTGTTAATTCTAGCATTAGGACCAAAATACTTTCAAATATTAGGCCAACTGTTTTTTGCTCTTTAAAACATGTAAAACGTCAGGGGTAAGACACGAATTGAAGAATGCACTAGATATAATGGAATCACTCTTTACAATATGAATATCTTACCGGTGTATACTTCACACGTAGATAATTAAACTAACTGTTTCTCCCCCAAACATCCTTCAACATCTTCACAATTTTATGGATATTTTAGTGTTATCGTATTGGTCGTTTGGATGCCTCAAAATAATTTAGCATTTTAGACGTAAATGTTAAGCCTTTATCAGTTGTGGCCGTACATTGGTAATCCTCCCCGCATTCATTCGCGCGTGTGTGTGTGCGTGTGTGTGTGCGTGTGCTTATCTTTTCTCAATGAGACACGTTTCGCCCTGTGTTGGATGACGTCCATGTCTGAGAAAATGACAGTAGGCTACTGAATCATGCTGACATATGGCTGTAGAACAACGACTGGAATCAGATTGCTATAGTCAACCTGTCAAGCTAAAGTCCTACTAAATAGGTGATAAGAGCAAGTCACACCCCCACATGATACAGGTGCAAATAGGAGATATTTAAAGCCCAATAGCTATTCAGTAACAACAATACAATACAGACTCCTTGACCACAGAGGTCAGTAAATGGAGGACCCATCCATGCTACTCAAGAGTCTCTGTGTTATAGTGTAGAGGCCAACCCTCTCTAAATCCTCACCATATGTTTTTTTTTAGGCACTCTCTGATCTGAAAATAAATCACTGAAATCCTCCCTCACCCACTCTATGTTTATCTATCCACAGGAGGGGTGAGCTCAGGTCGGCTATAAAGTACAACTGATTCAGAACCGATGAAGGGCTGAATGTTTACTGCCAGAGCCACGCAGGGATGCACTTGTTGAACGTCTACATTAGCTGTGCCCTCTAACAGACGTTCATGTGTACGTGCATATCTAGGTAGGCACAACGCCAATACAAACAGCCAGAGGTTGAGAGGTTGTCCTCTGGTACATGGAATCAACATGACAAGATCAAAGAGGAAGGCAATCTTCTGTTTGCATCAGATTGCCAGGCAGAACTAAGTCCCCCCCGCCACCCCAACAGCCCCCTACCTACATACCCATCCTACAAATCCAAATCCATGCCAACAGTCCCGGAATATGGGGTGTGTCAAATCCAAGCAGAGAAGCTCGACAGGAAAACAGGACAACTCTGTAGAGAGGGCCGACGACAAAGCTGTGAATTGTCGGGGAGAGAGAACCTGCTTGGTCCAGTCCGAGACTTGTTCCGTCAACGGTTCTCCTCCAGTGGACCCGATGCTGCTGGACTATGCTCAGAAGCTTTCTGAGGAGATCGTGTCTCGGGCAGTGCAGCAGTGGGTGGAGGTGGACAGCAGATATAGTGATATCCCCTACATCGAGTGTGACGTGCCATGAGAAGATAGGTGGGAGGACATCTCTAGGTATTCTAGGTATGAATGTGGTCAATGTGGTCAATGGATCAACTGCCGATACCATATCAGGATTCAATTCAATTCAAACGTCTGGAGAGTTCTAGATGGTGGTATGCAACACACAACCAAAATCCTGCTACTATAGCCTGATCGATCTGCCATTCTGGTCTCAGTATTTTGAGTGGCTTCATTATAGAGTGGTTTTATTATCTGATAACCTTGGAGGTCAAACCTAGGTCACGTTCTTGCTGCATTATCATGATTTCCGATGGACAAGGGCTTTTAACATTATCTGTCTCACATCACAACCATCTCCAGTCAGAGATGGAGCTGACCATAGTGCCATATTCTGGTAATAGCCAACTGTGTGTATCGACTTCAACGCCACATTTGTTCTTAGTTATTAGAGACCTCTTGTTTGACAAGGGGCCTAGCATGGAAATCCTTAATCAGTGGGCCAGAAACACAGCCAGCTCCCCAGCTTTGACAGGAAGTGGCTTCTTCATAAATGTTCCCTCTAATGGCATCCCTGTGGAATCTGTGGTTCAACCACAATGATGCGCATATCTCTTCTGCCCTGCTAAGCTGCATCCAGCCCAAGAGGAAAGTAGGTCGAGCTTGACCGAGTGATTTTCTGTCGCCTGTACGTTGCAAAGAGTTAGTCAACAGCTCTGCATACCAGCGGACAATGGGTCCACAGCATGCTTGCTTGTTGGTCTCTGCAATACACAGAAACTAGGACACGAGTGACACACTCTTTCATTGGGATTCGTCCTTTAGTAGAGCTGGACTTGCATAATGCCTCTCTCACTCACAGTCTGGTAGGATACCCCACTGTGTTATTTTGTGTCTGTAAAATGTGTCATTGTCAGTCAGTCTTGACCAAGACTTATTATTATAACTGCCATCTGCCCAACAGAGAATAGAAGCAAAAATATGCAGAGGCCATGATGTTTATATCTGGTTCATGACTTCTAAAAATATACTTACAGAGCTTTGTAAACAAAGCAGTGGTGGAGCTGGTGAGCATTTCAGAAAGGATTTAAAAGCACCTACGTCCTTAATGAAAGTTACTCTAAGCACAATACATTTAAAGCCTCTTCTGTTTATTATTTTTAATGTACAATGATAAAATATTAAGGTTTAGTTTTTACTAAACGATGTTAAACATAATTGAGAGCATCCACTGGGATTATTACTGATGTCAGCAGGTCATAGGGCAAAACGATGAAAAAACATGGGCTTTGACCAAGGTAATATCTTTCTTTAAGTGATGATCCTTGTGGTTGAAACCAGCATCACAAAAATGTTGTTTACATTAGAATCTCAAAGTGCATGCCCGCCCCACATCTGAGTGTTGTGTGGCTGACTTCAATTAAAGGTGCAATCAGCGAATATAAGCGAATACACTTAATTTAGTCAAATTCAGCTAAAGTACTCTGGTCTGCTAACTGTCTGTTCTGTGTGAGCATTGAAAACAAAACCTGGTGTTACTACACAGTCCTGGCTCTGTAACACACACAGACTGCTCCACTACACTATCCCACAGATGAGAGGTGTTTTTGTTTTGATTGAGTTCAATTATCAACAAGCTTTCTCCAGCATCACGTACCCCACCTTTACATTTTAAATGCAGAGGCTTAAAGATGGAGTATTTAATATGCTGCAAATATTTTGTAGAGGGAAGGGTTGAGAAATGTAGTACTCATGTAGCACTTGAATGTGCTGTATATAACCTTTTAAACATTATTGATATAGCAGCAATCAAACTATTTTCTAAGTATATACTGTATATAGCTGCATAATTCCGACTGTAAGCACTTCCATTGGGAAGTGCTTACAGTCGTAGCCTCCTACTGAGTGTAGACCTCTGGTTCATTTTGAAACTATTAGACAGCCTTTAACCAACCAGTGTTGCTACAACTGTTTTGATGGCTTCATTAAGCTCTACACCACTATTTAGGAACACACTTGACTTCAACGTCACCACATTTTGCCACACTGATTGGTTTTTATATAGTTCTATGATTGGTCCATCTGTATCAACTGTGCCAACACTACAGCAAACAGGGATTCCAGTATAATCTCAGATAATATTGATCTGAGCACAATACTCAGGTTTTGCCAGGCTAGGCAATCATTGGGCATGAGGCCTGAACTCTGAATTTCAAATTCAAACAACTTAATTGATTAAATGCTGGTTTCAATCACAGTCAATTCACCCACAGCAGTGTATTTGTAAGCAATGGCTTGACATTTCAAAGTGTCAAGCGACAAACAATATTGTTCAAATTATCTAGGTGGTATTCATTTTAAGGGCTGCTTTGAGCATTCCCAGTGTGCTATAATATGATTATGTGTGCTATAATTATATATAATTATATAATATTACACAACAAATAAAAAAGCAACTCATGAGATAACAATTTGCACTAATCTGCAAATTGAGTTTATGATTATTTGCACTAATCTGCAGTGGCCTTCCCAAACACGCTGTAAACAGAAGATTTAGTGATGTCACAACTGTCATTCATGTTGTAGACCTAATTGGCCGATCAGCTGAGTCTGGTTGAAAGCTGGGCCTTTGATGCCAGAAGGGTAGCTGGTTTCACTGTGTACTCCAGATTCTCTAGACGCACCACTGAGAAGATGTGGGACAATGATTACGTTTACATGCACCCACATATTTAGTAGGTCAGCAATACCCTCATCAAAAGGCTCTGCCTATTTATGATCCGAAAAGCAGGATAAAATCAACATATACCACATGCCTTATTTGGAATATGGCCTTATTCAGAAAATAGAATGATATAAGATCCATGTAAAATGTTTAATACTATTTATGTCAAACCTTAGTTAGCATTATTGTGCCTGTAAACATTGTTTGGGCCAAAAATGGAATTTAAATGGTTTGACCATTACAAATAACTTTTTTAATTTCATTGAGGGAAAAGTAATTCCAATCTGGGTGATAATTAGAAAAATACCAAAAACATTCTCATCTGTAATGTAACCTGTCTTCCAGTTTCACACTATACACTCATTGATATACAGCAGTTTCCTTCCATCTTAAATTGCATTAAAGGGGCCACAACTGGCCACAATGTGGTTAAAACAGATACTCCTTTAACCAATATTTGTTTGTTGTTCAGTCAGGCTAAATCAAAAACCCAAACAGCTCTCATTGATTTCCATTTCATCAGCTTTACGAAGCGGATCCTACTGCCTAACTTGTAAAATAACAGAATCCACGGGTCACATGCTGTTACTACAACATAAGTAGTAACTTCCCATTTCTTCTGAACCATCTGGATGGGGATCTCCAACTGACAAACTACAGTGGTCTCCTTTGAGTATAATATTCTTGTCACTTGCAAGCAGTATACAGTGATGTAAAAGCTGACAAATTACCAGAAATAAAAGTTTTGTCTTACAAATTCCAATGTTTTTTTAAAGATATATCTTTCAACAAATTACTGACGTTTCGTTGCAATCCAAAATGTCATAAAAAAACCATATATTATTTAAACATTACGTGCCAACCATGGCGCTTATACAAGATGTTAAAAGTTCAGCTAAATGAAAGGCAAACAAAGATAACAGCTGGTTAATGTCCTTGTGCACAGAGCAAGTCTTAGCATAGCCTTAAAAGGTCCACTCCTAGATAGTGTTTAACACTTCTAGCTCAGTGTTTATGCTGTAGGGAAAGGAGTAGAAAAGATGGGAGCCCAACTCTTATAGCGGGGCAGAGGAGAGGAGTCTCATTCAGTCAGCACAAAGCCAGGGGAGAGACATGAGCTCCAGACCTTTAAATACAGTCCAGGACAATTACTTTGACATTGTTTTTCCAGTAGAACATTTGGAGCAGCTGTTTACAATGCCGGGCTGATTAGTTATTAAGAGGTTCCGGATAACTTGATGGAGCTGTATGCCTGGCAGCACGTAGAACGCAAATACGATATACACACAGATGGATAAACTGGTCATTAGTCTTCTTAAGTCTTCAGTCATTAGATGAGTCTAACAGAAAGTTATCCCTTTGTGGAATAAAAATATTAAATAAAATAATAAACTTACCAAGAATTAAGTTGAACGTAATGACATAAAATCTCTGAAACATAAATATATGTCCTAGTTTTTTGTTTGTGTTTCTAACATCTATACAGGAAAGTAGAGGACAGTGTGTTCTGAACTCAATGCTGGTTTGCTTTCAAATAAAAGGGGGATTCCAGTCACAAATCATGGAGTGTCAGTTTATAGGAAGTCTTTTCCCAGGCAAGTTTACCATCACACTGACTGAAACCCCAAAGATAACATGATTCATACGTTAGAAGACGCAGCGGTAACACATCAACAAGCTTTCGTAGAACAGAAATGCCCGAGATGCTCTTAATCTGAGCTGCTGGGTGACCAACTTCATTTGATTTGCAGGAAGATTATAAGGAAAAACAACAAATTGAGAAAAGGCTCTATTTCCACTGAGGAGCCAATACACTAAAGGACACAGTTTCAGCTACTAGTGTTTTTCCTTTTCATAAGATCCAATCAAACCTTTCCCTCAGGCTGGATTGAAAGAGAATACACAGACACAGCCTAGCAGAGACGGTTTATTACAGTACATTTGCACATAGGTATCATTTAGATGCTCTCTACAAAGAGGGAGAAGGGGAAGTTTTCAACCTAGTTTTACAAAATAGTCTGCAGTAAAGAAGAAATGGTGACACCTTCCTCGTCACAACAAACGTCAACACGTGGCTCATGCATGAAATAACCCCCTATTCCACCTCAAGAACATATTTGTTTCTAAAAACAAAGTGAATTTACTTTAAGACACATTTCAAATCATAATCCAAAATTGAAATCTTATGAAACATCTAGTATATACTATACACATTACTTTTTCCATACAGGACTCACTTATACTGTTGTGCCAGCAGATATACAGTTAGAAAGCTAAAAAGGTTTCACAAGTAAATGATTAGGTGTAAGTTATATTAAACAATAACAGCACACCGTAACAGTGGGACAGACATAGACCTACTCTCTGTTGTTGGCCAGTGCCTCCTCAGGGAGTAATACAAGTCTTCTGTTATCGGAGTCAGACAGAGCCAGCCCACATCCTTATTATAAAGCCTGTTGAATGCGGTGTTGCCTGGAGAGACATGGGGTGTTAGGCTGGTGACAGCCTCTCCTTACAGACCAAGGTCTTTGTCTCCCAGCGAGGAGAAGCATTTGTCCACACTCTCCTGGGAAATGTCTTCCAGTGACGAAGGCTTCCATTTGGGACTATGGTCCTTGTCGATCAGCACTGACAACACAGATGCTAATGCTCAGAAAATACACCAATATGTGGGAAAAAAATGTGTCACCCCACCCAGAGAAAATGTATTTAAAAAAAACCTGTGACCACTTGGGGCCCAACTTCCACTTTGCAAGCCACTGATGCACCGAGTTAATTTAATAAGAGCATGTTTTCCATGCCATCTTTTTTTTTTTTTTTGCATTAATGGCCAATAATTGCTGATTACATCAGCTTAAAGGCATCAGTGCACAGAGACTGTGGTCGTAATGGCGTCAGAACACAAAGATTTGTCCAGTTACAAGAACCCTATGTAGGTCGCAGTAAACGCTGATTTAACAGCAAAACACATTTGGAGGCCGCAACCTACAGAATTACTCAACTGGTTAAATGCTGCATCTAAAAGCCCGTTTCACATTGGAACAAACCAGAGACACGCATTCACGTATGCGTCAATCTATTCATTTAATTCTCTTCTCCTTACCTGCTCTCACACCTTCGTGGAAGTCTGAGCCGTTCTGTAAAACAACAGGGAGTTATATAACAGAGACACCCTCTCATCTCATAAGCACAGTGTGTGTTGATGGGAGCACTACCATGCAGGCTTGGCTTAGTCTGTACTCCATGACCAGCACGTCCTGCAGGCTGAGAGATGCTCCGTCCTGCAGCTGCTTATAGGTGATCTTCAGAGACATGGGAGACATCTTGGACAGAATCTGGAAGAGAAGAGGGTTACACACCGTGTGTCTAGTGTGGGACAGATGTGTGTGATCCATTTGTTTTGTTGTCTTGGACGTGTGGAAAAGACCATTAAAGTACAATAGTCATTTAGCAGACATTTCTATCCACCATCCTAACCACAAACCTATCCTGAGCAAATACATATTTCATTACAACTTAAGGTCAGGGTCAGTCATTTTCGAGAATGCTTGATAAATTCAAGATCAAATCAAAACAATATTCCTCCACGCCCTCTGTGGTCCCGCCCCTTACACATCGAAACGCACTGTGAATCGAAGCGTAGTATTACGGCTTTGTTGTTGTGAGCGGTGTTCGCCACTTTGTTGATACTTACGAAGCCAGGGCTGTGTTTATTTGTACGGTACACGGTATGCGAAATGCGAGGAGATATTTGGTGAATTTGACTAAATGTATATTTGCTTACAATTAGCTGACTTTATCTTTAACTGTACATTAATTCATAATAATTACAATAATTATAGGAGGCAATTCAATGGTGCAATTATTTCAAAGTGTTGGTTTGTGTACGTTTTTAGACCTATATTTGAAATCTATGTTAATTGTGGTATAGTGCCCTCTGAACACTAGCCTGGCTCTGCGTGTCTATTGCACTCAGATTGATTTTATCTGAGATTATAGTCTGAAAACCCTGTTGCCTTTAGCGTTCACACAGACACTGGATGGAGGCCACTCAGGAGGGGCAGGGTCTTTCAACCAGAACAGCAACGTGTTTGTACCACTGGTTTCTACCACACAGGAATTTCCAGCCAAAAATCAAAGGAGTGTTCCTTTAAAAATAAAAACCATAAAAAGTGGCATATAAAACAAAGTGCTGGAGATAACAATATGAAGCAAACAGAATGCAGCGGGGCAAACATTGAGAGCTGATGTTTATGGTGGGGAGTGTTTACTCTGCGGTGGACTTTGAGCACTCAGCGAAAGAGTGTAAAGAGGAGAGAGAGGAGAAACACACACCTGACATGTCAGCTGACATTAACTTTCACTGTTCGTTTCTCATCAGAATAGAATGCTGCCACATTGTATGAAAGCACACACCTCTGATGTTATGTTGGTCATCCTCTTTCATCAAGCTAACAACACACAGGCCTAAAGCCTATGTAGCCCCATTAAAGGCAGGGTCAGTCATTCTTGCTAACTTCCAGCTCAAATCAGTATCAGTATTGCTCCACGGTCCTCCACGGGGCCGCATCACACCTCAAAATGCATTCTGAAGCAAAGCGTAGTGCAACGGCTTTGTTGATACGGACGATGTTTGCCACTTTCTTTTATGTTCCTATTTATGGAGCTAGGGCTGTGTTGAAGTATCAAAACACTTTTTCAACACGCACAGAGAACGGTAAGATAGCGAAATGCGAGGAGATATATGAATTTGACAAAAAGTGTATTAGCTTAACATTTAGCTTGCAACAGCTGACTTTATCGACATGTACTTGAAATGAAGCAAGCGCTAATTACTGGCCCCTACAGACACATATTTCCCTGGTTGTATTACAGCTAATTCAAATGTGTTGTAGATTGGAAAAGAAAACTGATATACTTAGACACACAAATGGCTTTTACAATGGTTTCCATGACCACCAATTTAGAAGGTACAATTTCAGAAGACTGTTCAAGGTTCTCTTTTATGTGACTCCAGCATGCAGGATGCACTTTGTAACCTGGAAGGTTGATCATGACTAGGAATTAATCAGGTTTAGAAATGCCCTTGTACTCATGAGAGTAAGGATCCTAGTAGATTTCCCACCATTAAAAAAGGTCACTTTGAAATGTTCTTGTTTTGAAAGAAAATAAATGTTTTGTGCATTAATAAACAATATCAGATAATATCATAAATACAGTGTAGAAATGTCTCCTTTTGATCCCCATTGACATGCAGGACCAACTATCCTTAAATAAACAAGCATTTCCAAGAGGTTTGCCTTGACAAATCTATAGAAATTAATATAATCTGATACAGTGTTTTAAGGTAAATCTAAGGTGTTTACAAACAAACTGAGCGGGTTATCCTGTTCTTGAAATCAATCAGTAACTGACTGTAGCAGGTAACAGGTCAGTATCAAACAGCTTGTTTATATTCTACTGACTAGCAGGTAACAGGTCAGTAACATACAGCTTGTTTATATTCTACTGACTAGCAGGTAACAGGTCAGTATCAAACAGCTTGTTTATATTCTACTGACTAGCAGGTAACAGGTCAGTATCAAACAGCTTGTTTATATTCTACTGACTAGCAGGTAACAGGTCAGTAACATACAGCTTGTTTATATTCTACTGACTAGCAGGTAACAGGTCATTAACATACAGCTTGTTTATATCTTACTGACTAGCAGGTAACAGGTCAGTATCATAAAGCTTGTTTATATCTTACTGACTAGCAGGTAACAGGTCAGTAACAAACCTCAGCTTGTTTCATTGCAAACGGTGATCCATCCTCCTTCAGGTTCTGCAGGATGCCCTCCACACTGCTGGCGTTAAATAGCCTACAGGGGGCGTAACGCTTAGGGTCACTGCAGGCAACACTGTTCTTACTGCATATGATAAATTTCCAAAGGCACGTAACCTTTAACAAAGTATATGCGGTCCTATGCACAGTGTAGGATGGTTGCTGTATTAAATGTCTACCTGTCAATGTCTGTTACATGCTGCAGCAATACAAAAGGTTTGTCAGCATCCAGGACACTCTGTGGAGAGACACACTCCAATTATATTCCACATAACTGGGACAGTGTACTATCATTATATCCCACATAATTTGGACCATGTACTGTCATTATATTCCACATATCTGGGACAGTAGTATCATTATATTCCACACAACTGGGACAGTGTAGTATAATTATATTCCACATAACTGGGACAGTAGTATCATTATAT
>JAODOY010083834.1:0-14897 GCA_025399855.1 Forbesichthys papilliferus | reverse complement strand
ATCTCCTCCTCATGGACTGCACCAGATTTGTCAGTTCTTGCTGTGAGATGTTACCCCACTCTTCCACCAAGGCACTTACAAGTTCCCTGACATTTCTGGGGGGAATGGCCCTAGCCCTAACCCTCCGATCCAACAGGTCCCTGACGTGCTCAATGGGATTGAGATCTGTGCTCTTCACTGGCCATGGCAGAACACTGACATTGCTGTCATGCAGAAAATCACGTATTTTTGAAGAGTAGTTAAAGTGAAGTGACATTCATAAAATCTAATGGACGTTTAGTTTCAAATGAAAGTATGGGTTATAATAGTACTGTAACCTACCAGTACAGTCAGGTAGGGTCAGATCTGAGGGGAAGGAAAGCACAGAATTTAACAACGAAGTGTTTTTTATGGTTTATACTAGGGAAAATATATAATAATTAGTGCTGGGACGATTAGTCGACGTAACCGACGTCACCGGTTACTAAATACGTCGATTTTCTAAATGTACCGTCGATTCGGAAAAATATACCTATACTCCGATCTGAAAAATAGTGCCGTCAATGGACTACGAGAGGCAGCAATGAGCTGTGAATGCGCTTAGTAATCCCGAAACCAAAATAAGAAGACAAATGTGTGGCATGGTGTGTGTTTGTGTACCTACCCTAATACATCCACTGATATGTCTGTAGCAGATTCATTTGGCCCGGTTTATAGCCCGTGACGCGGTAAATGCCAGACGAGCAGCAGCTAACAATGTTAGCGTTAGCACTCTGCTAGATGCAGCGCGTCACATGCATAGGTGCAAAGCATCAACGAAAACATTGCAGGACACAGTGAAAGAGCTACACGCGAACACGGATCGTATGTATTTGCATTAGAAGGGAGGCGCTGTTTAGCTCATTTCATTTGAATATGGCCTGCTGCAAAGCACATTTGTCTTTGAAAATGTCTACTAAAATGCGGGGAATATTTTTAAAATGAAAATGCAATTTTGGGATTGTATTTTCATTTGAATTAAGTCCACTCTAAAGCGTGGAATTGTTTGACAATTAAAATGCTATTTGGGATTGCATTTTCATTTGAATTTAGTCCTCTATGGACTTCCATACTACACATTTTAACGTCTAAATTAAACCCATGGCTGTTCTTGTTTCAGGCAGTGCTCTCAGCTATCGTCTTTGTGAATCTCAAGAGTATGTTTAAACAATACTATGACATCGTTACACTGTGGAGAAGCAGCAAAATGGATCTGGTGAGAGGCTAAATCTGGAAATGTGTAATAATATGTCACATTATACCATTCACATACAGTAGCAATAATACATGTGGCAATATTTGTGTAATGACAGTATAACTATACACTCCTGTAGGCAGTCTGGCTGGTCACATGGGTGTCGACACTACTGTTTAACCTGGACATGGGTCTTGGAGCGTCCATCATATTTGCTGTGATTACTGTTATCTTCAGGACTCAGATGTAAGTTCCACTGTATTACTTCATTGGAATCATAATGTTGTCGAGGAACACTACAATAGTATTGATTGTGTAAAAGTGCCCTACATTTCTGTCCCAGCTCCCACTTTGTGTTCAGCACAAGGCACATGTAGGTGTGGGGGGAGGGGCAGAGGATGGTGTGTGCATAGGTGAGCTTAGCACTTTGGCGCAGGAGGAGCATGTTTCAAACCTGAATAACAGTCATGTAATGCCACGTCACGAGGAACACCAATTGAGATGTGTGCCTTTAAAGACAGTGTCAAGGAAATACAGAGATTATGTTTTAGAAACTCCAGTAAACGTGAAAACACTGTTAACTTTGTTGCATTGAATTGTGGCGCTAAACTGTATTTCATCATTTCTATATTTCTGTTAAGGATGTTTTGGGAGAGCCAGAATTATTGGGGGACTATACACTTATGTGGTCCCCCACAAAGCATATCTCTCACCGTATGCCACGAGGATATAAAAGCGTAGAGAGCATTCAAATCAGTGCAGTGGTTCTCCTGCTCCATCGGGAGTTATTGCTATCATTACAGTTATTCAACACCCTATAGGTAGGTAGCTATTGCTCACCTTGCAGTCCTTCAAAAGCCTACAGTCTGACAGCTATGCCTTCATTGCTGAAATGGGCACAAAGTCAATGTGAGTGTATATGTGTATTATTTGAAAACTACTTGTTTAGTAGCCTAGCAAACCTCATGCTGCTCAGACAGGCTGTCAAATCCAAGTTGGCATTCCTGTGTTCAAATCAACATCCAACTGTATTTTTGCAGTCCTATTTCCAACAGAAAATATAAACCACATTTCCAAGATTTAGACTGAAAGTTAGAACACTGCTGACACACCCCCAGCGTTTGGGAACAGAGAGAAACTCAAAACACAAATTTACATCTGCTTTATTAACCAGTTTTTAAATTAGCAGCAGACTTTAGATCTAAATCTTGTGTATTTTTCTTCAGGCCAACATATTCAGTTTTCGGAAATGTTCCAGGTACAGAACTCTACGTGAATATAGAAACTCACACAGAGGTAAAACTCTTTTTGATGAACATTTCCCCACCCATTCTACTATACTGTATAAGCCAGGTGTTACTACAGATAATGCAGGTAATGCAATCTGACTGGGCCCTGTGATTGCCCCCCCTCCCCTCCCTCCACATTAACATGATACTTCAGTGTACAAACACTTGAAAATGACTAGTGCCCACCTATTCTGCATTGGACCTTGTGTTTGCAATGCCACTGTCTATAAGCTTATGTTATGACCAAAGTCCTTAAAGGCAAGTCTCGCCACTCTGCAGAGAGGGTCATAACTGTGCCAATCAAATCTGATAAAAGCATCTTAAAACGTTTGGTGACTTTTCCCCCAAAATAAGGTTTAAAAATTAATTTTACCCCCAAACTTCTACTACGCATGTGCAAGAGTCAGCTTGCATCAGCGCAACCACACTATTGGTTAAATAGGTTAAAGTATGGCAGTTACAAAGCAGAAGATTGGCTCTATTCCTCCAACTGCCAAATTTGGTTTCAGAATTCTCCCATAGAGCAAAATGATCCAAGTGGCATGTCTCTGTTATTGCTCTGCTTTTTTACAGGCAAGAGAAGTTCCAGGCATTACTATATTCCATTCATCTGCCACTGTGTACTTCGCCAATGCTGATCTCTACCTGGAAGCCCTGAAAGAAAAAGTGAATTAGTAATTTATTTTGCTCTAGTCGTTCGAGGTGCACTGCTTGATCTCAGCCCAGGCTCACTGTTTATGTTTGAGACACAGTTGTCCACACCATTGGTTGCTATATGGGGAGGAGTAGGGAACCGTGCAAGCCTATGAATAATGTTGGAGAGGAGTAGTGAGGAATGCGTGCCACTGCACACACTTGTGGGAGGGGCGTGACCTCAACACAGATGTAAGGCTCGTTATACCACAGGGATAATTCCAGACACAAATGGAGGAGTGCAGCTTTAGTTCCCTTCAATCTGAGCTCCCCTATAACTGAGGTTGTTGGTTAAAATACATGTTGAACTTGTTTTTAGAGTGGGCTTGACATCAGCAAGATGATCATCTACAAGAGGAGACAGGAGGCCAAACAGAAGCGTAGAGAGAAGAGGGCTGCAAGAAGGGCAAAGAGACAAGCCAAAAGAGAGGTACAAAGCTTAAGACACAACAGTGAGCATATACTCACTAGCGGCCGTCTCCCTCTCAAGGGCTGACATCACTACACCCTGTACTCTGTCACTGCTACAGAGACAAGCGGAGAAGGCATGTAGATATGTGGCTGGAGAGCCGGTGTTCTCTATAGAAGTGGATTCCAGGCACCTAGATGGGGAGCAGGACTGGACTGGCACTGTGAGGGGCAACGGCACAGTGTTCGTGGTGCCTGCGACACCTCGCACAGCGGACAGCCACAGTGCCGAGTACAGATGGGAGTACCTGAAGGGAGGGCACCCAGAATGTGCCAGCATAGGCACAGTGTCGGAGCTGCAGGACGGCGATGCCACCACCCTGTGTTCCAGCAGTGAGGACACGCTGAGTCGAGACCTTGAGCGGCTCTCTCTGGGATCTCTGGGAAAGTGGACCTGGGACATCCACTCCATTATTCTTGACGTTTCCACAGCAAACTTCATCGACACGGTGGCCATCAAGGTCCTGAAAAATGTAAGTAGCTGAAGTTAACCATGTAGTTCAGGGGAGTGTAATGTATGAGAATAAGTGTTCTGGTTGATCTGTAAGTTAACTGTTGATGGGCCTCTTTTCTGATTGGTCAGGTGAATCTACCTTGCCTGCCAATCACATCAATGCACACATACAGTATATCTGTTACGACCTGGCTCATAGGCCGTAAACCAAACAAACCAAACTCTTAACTGACCAACAGAATATCCCAGAATGAGGTGTGAAAGTCTGTAGGTGTATGTACTGACTATACACAACCCAACAACAAACAGAATGTGTGGTGCCAGGAGAGTCACACTGACAGTGTGCTGCACACAGCTATATAAGTGACAGGCACAGGTGCACTTAATTAGCCTCATTAGAACCTTTACATCAACTACAGACCACAGGCCTGCTAAAACAAAGCAGGGCCGTGACAATATCACTGGCTCATTCAGCTTGGTGGCCATTACATTAACAGCACTTCATCTTCCTGTGGATGCCGTTATGTGTTCTGTTGGGTTTGTGATAACTCTAAATCAGGTAGCCATGATTGTCACACAAGAGAAACTTAAACCTTTCATATTGACAGATTTTCCAAGACTTCAGAGAGATCGACGTGGATGTGTACTTAGCTGGATGTCAGGGTAAGTAGGTGTCGTACCAGCTCACAGGCTTTCATCCTGGTGACATCTGTGCCTGTAACCTATTCTGCATTTAGCCAGTGTAGTGGAGGAGCTTGACCGTGGACACTTCTTCACTGAGTCAATTACCAAGAAACATCTTTTCGCTACTGTCCATGATGCAGTGTTGTTCTGTCTCAACCGTCGTGGAGCGTCATTTCCCATTACTGACTTTTCATTGGTATGTTAAAAAACACAACATAGCAGTTAATTTTCTCTTGCTAATACTATTGCATTTTTGTCCCTCTATATGCCCAGACGTTGCTTAAAATGAACATTTAGTGGTATGCCTACGATAGACTGAGTTTAAAACATTTAGATTATTACCATCAACAGTTCTATTATTATCTGTCTTCTTGCAGGAAATGCAGAGCACCACAAGACTTTAAGTATTTCTATCCTGATGTCTGCACATCAATCATATCACAACTGGCTGCAGGAATGAACTACTGTATCACGGAGTTGCATACTATAATATACTGTATGTTAAATATATACTGTATGTAGTAGTGTAGTTATAATAACTACACTGTACACTTGGCCACTTTTGTTACCAGTATGGACATTTTCTATTGCCATATTTAAAGATATTTAACTATAGAAATAAACATTTTTAAGTATAATATATGTGAAAAAATTACCAGTGTTTTGTTTTTAACAGTATCTTTAATTGTATCAAGGGAAAGTGATTTAGTGCATTGTAGTGCAATAAAACAGACACAAGTGCACAGAATGAAACCTCTCATAGATTTCATTAAGCAAGTCCTGTTAAATCACACATGAATGCAAGGAGCAAGTGCAAAGGTAAACATGCATCACACTGACTGTGTGTGTATGGAAAGTGTTTTTGTAACACCACTAGGCAAGACACTGCAATGCAGAAAATTTGCCATTTAGTTTTTAAAGTGCATTTTTTTCTCTGTTACATTATAATATGTGCATACATGCAAAGAGGAGCATTCTCTGTATAATTCATTTGGTACACTTACATGGATTTCATCATGGAAGTGATTTCTAACAGAAATATTTCCCCTTAAATTTGCATTAATCCCTGAATACAACGTATGGTCTCAGAGGATGTGGCGAAGGTTATGGAGTGTTGTTTCCTTTTTTTCTTTATTTTATTTTGCTTATAAGCTACAAGTCTTGATGGCTGTCAGGAGTGTCAAGCTCAAGGCTGGACATTAAACCTTCACTTTCCTCCTCGTCCAGCTGCTGTGACACCAACTGTTGGTAGTGGGCCTGCCGCTGGTAGTCGGGGTCAATGTTGATCCACTTATTGGCCACCCACTTAGTGCCATGTGTGACCACACAACCGCCATGGAGCGAGTATTCATCTTGCTCCCCCACCCAACCTACAGGACAACATGTACGGGGTCTATATGGGACATTCCATCTATTATGGGACATTCTTTATTCATTTGTTTTTCACTCAAGTTACGTAATGAAAATTAAAATAGACTGTTCACAATTAAGCTTAGCCTTAGATGAAACGTTAGTGTTTTTGTTTGAAAGCGCACGCATTCCAGTACTTTTCTACTCGACACAGCCATGGCAGCCATGTTTTAAATAGTAACCTGGAGAGGACCATGTAGACACTATTATGTACCTTTAATGATGAATGTATGTATTTTACCTTTTAATAATTAGCCAACAACATTGTGACCAATGGCCAGTGTTCTTTACAGCCTTATCTACTTTGTTGATAGCATTTTGTATATTTGACACTAGTAATCGATACCTTTTCCGTCAGAAAGGTAGTTATACCAGAACACGGCTGTTCCTTTGGTTGGTTTCACTCTCAGATTACTCTTGTCACAATTTTTTCTGGTGTCCAGAAGATCCACATCATTCTGTATTAAAGACTGAAATACACATAGAATAAATGTAGTCATGTAGTAGTATCTGTGCTTTCATAAACCCATGCAGAATATACGCACCACTTCTTCATAGGTTCTGTTGTCTGCCACAGGGAATGCGGTCTCCCCACCCCCCTCAACAGAGTTCAGGTAGAAGAGAACTGTGATGTACCTAGGTGTACAACACAGATTGAAATTGATACAAACACATACATTCATATACAAACACATACATAATAATACTTTTTTTTTTTTTTAAATGCGTATAGATTGACTCACACATACAGTACTGCAACATGATCGTAACAAAGCTTGCAGTCAAGAGTCACGAACAACTGGTACAGCAGACTACAGTAAGTCTACAAAAACAACGTAATACCTACAAGACAAATAAATTAAAACAAATAGTCTACTCACAGATCTGTGGCCGATTCAGCCCAGTGGCAGCTTGAAGCGTCTCACCTGCAAGACGTCTCAAAAGGAGCAGAGGTGTTAGCTGCCAGTCGTGTGTGTGAGCAGGCAGTCTCAGGATAGACGGGGCCGCTGTCATGATGGGCGTGATAGTGTCCCCCCTGCTCATAGCGAACCACCTGGAGCGGCTCACTCAGGTCCACCAATGCAGATGGCAGCCGAGTAAGGCGAATCACCCTTCATGAGAAAAAGAAAAAACCTTAGTATTAACCTTCACCAAATATCTACAAATTATTTTATATGTATTTATTTTATTATTGCTGTGGTGGGTGCATGTGTGTGTGTTCCATGCTTTGTGTGACATCTAGGTGTAGAAATTCATATAGACTCAACTCTATACATCACATACCAGTATTGTTGTTATGTCGCTATTGTAATTAATGAATTTAAAACATTTGGCTTTTATGCAGTGTAGTGAAAGTTGAAACACAAGCATATTGATTATGAAAAATCCAACCGAATGTATTTACCAAAGCAATTGTATTGTAGTTATAAGCACATACTTGTTCTATGTAGCATGAAGTACAAACCAAACTCTTACATTGAAATTATAATTAATTGCAACAAGCTTGTCTACATGGGGCTTTTAGTTGAAGGTATAGTGATTGTAAGCTCATACACTTTTTTTCTTATAAAATAATCAGGTACTTATACAGAGCTCTGCCTCCATAAATAGGAACACAAACAAAGTGGTGCAGACCTGAGAACACACACAACAACAATATCGTGTTTCCAATGTGTGGGGTGGAGCATCTGAGGAAGCACAAGTGGTGTTTTTGTTTTGAATGACTTATACCTTTACCAAAAGCAATACATTTGAATTAGCATACCTTATTCTTGGTGTGACTAGCACTGTTTATTTTTGTCATTCTGTGCAATGTAAGATTGTGTCATTGACATACAGCATTATTTATTTACAGTCTAGTAAATATTGTGCATAGAGCACATCCTGTTGAACTTTCTCACCTCTGTTGGAGGTCTTGCAGGACATGGTGTGTTCCTTTACCCTGGTAAAGCCAGGTATGACGGCTGTTCCTCACCAGCTGGCTGCGCTCCACTCCGCGCCGCAGCAGAAAGCGCTGGAATGCATTACTGCTGAGATGGCTGAACTCCTCTAGACTGAGCAAGCCTGCACACAATGGTCCAGCATGAGGATGTACTTAAATCTTACTGACACTTCTGAAAATAAGTCTTATATCATCAATCTAAGAAATATATTTTCTTATGCCCGGAAGAAATATGTTTTATTTTTTAGATTTCTGAAATACTATAGGATCAATAAATTCAATATGAAATTGCCGTGGTAAAACAAAATGATCAATTTGATTGATTTCTCACCATTACCATCCTTGTCAGCTTGGAGCCCATCATAGATTTCTTGCAGATTCTCTGGTGTAAGCCAGATGCCATCTCTCACCCGGGAATGAGTCAATATCTGTTGTGATAACACATTTGGGGTGCACAGTATATCGACTCAGTATCGTTATCGCAATATCACGTTGCGCTAAATCATATTGAAAATGTTGCAGGTAGTGCAATATTCTGTTTATTTTGTTGAGAGATGTCCTTTGGCTGTTTGGCTTAGTTGTGTTTGATTTAAACAGAACAGTAAGATGTGTGGCTGAGGAAGAAAATTACATAATAGAGATCGAAGAGGAAACATTATTGGCAAAAAATAATGCCTCCTCGACCTCAGTAGTTTGAAATTTCTGTTGTTGTACCAGTCCAAGAGGAAAATGTGTTCTTTTGATATATGAAATTAATATATTTTGATGCACTGATGTTACCTGTGTTTTTTGACTCTTGACTGTTTAAAAATATCGAAACAAATATCGATATTGCAATTTTCATTACCAATATCGCAATATCACCTTTTATCAATATCGTACAATGTCACGCCCACGTCCCGGGGCGAGGCGGTGCCAACCTCTCTTGCATGCTCCCGCTCCCCGGAGTACTAATCACTGATCTGTGACAGGTGGCAGTCAGGGATTCCCACATCTGTTCCTGGTTGAGTGGTTGTGCTCCCCTTTATTAGTTGTCTGTTTAGTTACAACCCTTGCGGGTTATTCTTGTGTACATCCTATGTTTTGTCGTACTTGTAAGTTTTGCAACCCTGCGTGGGGCCGTATTGTTTAGTATGTTCTGTTAAATTAAAACCTTTATTTTTATTCTAGAAAGTGTCTTGTCGTTCCCGACCATCACATACAACCCTATAACAAATTAGATCAGATCCTTTTGTTAGTTGTGGTATACTGAAGAACCAGAAAACCAGAAACACATTGAATGGAACTACATTCAGAGAGCAGAAGATATCTGTTGCCTCAGCTAACCTCAGTTATATGACTCCACCATAAGGCACTAGGGGAAAAGCATTTCTGGCAGAGCAAGTGTGCAAGGCAGAAACCATTACAAGAACACGATCATGCATCTAAACGTAGTATAGCAATTACTTTTACATGAGGTCAGTGCTGTGGCTTAGCAATACTCCATAAATAAAGCAGTATTCATTTTTGGTGGTTTATTTACCTAATACAATGTATGTCAAAATTGCATTGCATGTGTTTAATAAAGACACCTCATGGAACTGCAGCTGTCCATCCTGGTTGATATCAAGAAGGTTGAAAATCTCTTCCGGGCTAATATTTAGCTCTTCTGCCAGATCCTCCTGGCCTTCTTGCACCATTAGTTGACTCTCCATTAAACCTTTTAGCTGAGCAAGCTGCATCAAAATACGGCACTCTTCCTCTGACAAAAATTCAGGAATCTCTGCAGCAGGAACACACACATACAGTACAGAATCTCTGCAAGAGACACACAAACACCAGCTAACAGGTCCAGGGTAGAGGAGTTAAGAGTTGGGCCTCTAATTACATCAGTCTTTGTGTAAGCCAGTTATTATTTAATTATAAATGTTGAAAGTGATGCTCCTTCAGTGTGCCCACATTTCCCACAATCCCACATTTAGCAATACAACTGGCAATATAGAAAGGTATAGAAAAGGGTATGAGCCTGAGAGAGCTCTAGGAAATGGAGTGGCACTTCAAACATGACAAAAATCTTACCAAACAGAAGAGGTTTTAGACTTAGTGTCTTCATCTCATGTACTTTATCTGGCACTAGTGACACCTTCTGGACATGTCCTACCTGAATGATACAAAGTATTGAATACATTAACAAGAGAGAGAGAGAAAAGAGAGAGAGAGAGAGAGAGAGAGAGAGAGGGTTGGATACTCACCCTTATGCCCTCGATTCGAGGAAGAAAAAGTTCACGCTGAAACTCAGATTTTGAGAATGGATGTTGGTATATATATATATGATGGATTATATTCTCTCCTTGGCTAGTATTGAAATGTACGTAGAGTAAAAGAGCTATGACATTGATAATGTATATGTGAAAAAACACCATCACTACCATGAAATACGAGCGGGAGCATATGTGACTCTTTTCCACGGATGTGCGCTTGCATGGTAGGGGTGCACTCGCGGACGCAGTGGTAATGCCGTTTGTGCATTCTTGAGGTTCAATCATTGTCTTTTTTCAGGTAAAATGCATTAATGTTGTTACTGGCAGTCAAAATATCTGGTTCCAAGTCCATTTGAAAAATGAAATGACACGTTTGAACATTAAGTTATGCTCAACGTAGGTTATGGTTTTAAAACAGAAGTTAAATGCATGAGAACATTAAGACATGGCTGTGTAAAAACATCTCAGGCTAATTTAGGCTGTGACGTGGTTAGCCAATGAATACGCACACTCATTTTTTACTCACAGCATCTATGAAGCCGCAGACAGTTTGTTTACAATGCAGCAGTCCCATGCAGCAAAGGTAGCAATACGCACTGCGCACCGAGCTACTGAACGGGTAGCCAACCATCCGAAATCATGTTTCAGACACAAGGATTTATCCTGTACCGTTTGGGTGTTATAAACATGCTTAAAATAAATGTGTAAAACATATCGAGTCGAGGACCACATCCCTTCTTCCCCATCTCCGTCATGAAGCCACACCAGACCATATAGTTAAATGCACCAGATACAGGCGCTGAGCCGCTGTCATCTAAAACCAAAACACACGCTGACGCTACCATGCCGCTAGATGCTGCCATCTGCTGACCTAAAACAATAACACAGGATCGCGTTGTCTTGACGCTAAACCCACCTGTTCTGGGCTACTACTGCTGTTATGCCTGGTATCCACTACACGATTTCAGGCCGATTTTGACCCGATTTGGTCGTGACCGACGCATTTTCAGTGTCGGGACAGAACGTGACTCGTCTGGAGCGACGACAGGCGTCGTTACTCCGTGTAGTGGGACATATTCTAAGATAGGCTACAAGACGTTTGAGATGCCTCACGATGTCCCGACGAAAAGACTAGCATGTTAGAATTTTTTTACATTTTCTCGCCTAGTTTCGTCACCTACGAGGTGCTCCGACATATTCCTTCACGTTAACCAATAGGATGGATGCGTATGCAACAGCAGTGGTGCAGATCCTCTCATGCCCTGGCTGTAAATAGACTAATCTGCAGCGGTACGAACTATAAAGTTGGTAAATGTTTATTTATTAGCATACGCATTCATCCTATTGGTTATCGGGTCAAAATCGGCCTGAATTCGTGTAGTGGATACCCGGCATTAAACTTTTCAGGTCTCTGGTCGCGGCAACTGGCCATCTTATTCGGATTAATTATCTAATTTTACTTAATAATTATATTGTGGTCAATAAAACAAAGTTAACTACATTTGAAATCAACATGACGACATGAACGAAACATACGAATGCTGTTTTTGTCTAAAAAGTCACATTAAAAAGTCACAGTAATATAGCCTACTCTTTGATGACACCTATATAACTGTTGCATGTCTGTCTTGCTTTCTTTCCCACTCTACAGACAAGCAGACAGACACAGACACCCGCGAACTTGCTTGTTAACCAGCGTTGTAGAGCCACTTCAAATATACATTGTGTTGTAAGTAGCCTAAACTACACAACAAAGTTGGTTATATACGTTGACTACACATTTTTCAGAATGTATGAATTTTTAACAACCAAAGCTATATCTGCAGCAAATTTGGCAAATAGGATAATCTATTCAAAACAACTATGTTCATGTTTAACCTAGTCTATGTTCAAAACCTTTAATAAATAGGCCCTACCCACATTTTGAAAATGTTGGGAACTTGGGACAGTATGGGAAATGCTAATAAAAACAGAAATTTCTATATTCCATTGTAGGCCTATATAACACAAATGTGACAAAATGTGTGGGCACTGAATAAACTAATTTTAAGTATTACACAAGTAGATTTGCACACCCCTTCAATATATTTTAGGTCTTTGAGTGCACATATTCTACAAGGCCTTTGCCATATTTTGTGCTTTATAAAGTAGGCCTATTCACCACACATTCTCAATGAGCAACAGGCCATGACTAGCTTTGCAAGACAATCCTGATTTTGCGAGCTTCGGTTTGACAGTTAGCGGTGATAATCTAACAGACCATATCTGAAGTGTCAGGTTAGGTCAAAAGTGTAGACAGGTAAATCTAGCACTCCCAATCTCTAGCATTTACTGCATAGGGGGAGGATCAGGTTAAGGGGGTGTTGTTTGTCTCCATGTGAAATGTAGGTTGTAAAGCCCTTTGAGACTGCAATGTGATTAAGGGCTATATAAATAAAATTGACTTGACTTGACTTGACTTGACATATGCCTGTCCTACTGGAAAATGCAGGCATTTCCATGGAAAATAGCACATCTGGACGTCAGCATATGTTGCTCAAAAATGTATACTCATACATTAATGGTGCACTCACAGATGTGTAAGTTACCCGGCCCCCATCCTTGTGCCATCAAAACTGACATAACCCTTACTGGCTTTTGGACCGAATGCTGATGAAAGTTTGTTTAGTGCTTTTCCTCTTTATGGCTTGATCATGACTGCTGTATTTTTTCAAAAACTACAGTGTTGACTTCTCAAATATAAAGCATATTTACACTGTGCCACTGTACTGTAGAGCTCAGATGAGACAAGTCAACATTACAAATGGTTTTGGGGGGAAAAAGGAAAAGTACTATGCAAGCTTTCATCAGCATCAGGTCCAAAAACCAGCCTCTATCATGGTAAAGGGTTTAAAGGGTTTTGGTGGCATGGTTAACACACATCTACGGTACGAGTGCACCATTAATGCAGGAGGATTGCATGCTGGAGCAACATGCTGCCATCTAGATGTGGTCTTTTGTGGTGCTAGGTTTGCCGGTGTGCAGTCCTGACTGCTGTTGCTGATTGAGAAAGTGTGGCACATCGTGAAGCGCAGCATATTGCAACGAAGACCCTGTATATTATGTGGTGTTATTATTCCTGTTAAACTTCACAAACAGTTTTCATTGCCTACACGTTTAATAAGTGCAGGCAATGTAAGGACACATGATGCTAAACAGTGGTAAACACAACTGTCCCAACTTGTTTGGTGTGTGTTGCAGGCGTCAGATTATACATGTATGTATATTTTCACACAGCAATTAAATTTACAAGTTAAAACATCACAATGTGTAGTATAGTGTTTCAATATACTGCAGTTTGAATTCAAAAATGATAACATTTTTGTTTTTCTTAGCATTTGTATGCATGACGTATATATTATTTAGAGATGTCATAATATTTCTATTTCCAAATGTTAGTGTTATATTGTTTAGGCTAGATGTTCTTGAGCATGAGGACATACATAAGTTATTTATTTATAGCATGAATACCCGACAGTACTGTAGTTACTATATACTGCTATATTACTGAGAAGGTTTTCATTGACTAGTTTTTGTATTGGTGTACATGTTGAAGGGCTAGGCACAAACAAATGCATTACACTATGTTTATTGATTTTAGGAAGCACAATACATCATTCATCAAGAAATTCATATTGTATGACTTCTTGTTAATGGCTGCTTCTTGTTACTTGTTTTGTCTTCATTACTCTGCCTCCTTGCCCTAAAACAAAATAATGACATTATATTGTACAACTACAAACAGATAAACAAACAATAGACACACAATATCAGCATGCTTGGTTCTTGTTACCTTTCCCATGTCGCGGCTCCTGGCCCTCAGCTTGTTGACCTGGGACTCAGCGATGTCGGCCCGTTCCTGAGCTTCCTCCAGCTCATGCTGAGTCTTCCTGTACCTGGACAGGTGAGTGTTGGCCTGCTCCTCCTGTGTACCACATGGGCACTCAATGAGCCATATTGAATGAAACCAGTTGATCTGAATGGCAATGCAGTACGTATTGGTGCAATACAATTAATAATACATGTATACTCACAGCTTCCTCACACTGTCTCTTGTAGGCCTTCACCTTCAGTTGCAGCTTGTCCACAAGATCCTGTAGTCTAGTCACATTCTTCTTGTCCTCCTCAGTCTGTAGTCAAGCAAAGGTTATCATTTAGGTTTCCTCATTCGTGTTTGTGAGGAGGCTGCACCTGCAATATCGAGTGAAAGACTACCTGGTAAGTGAGTTCCTTCACTTTTCTCTCATATTTCCGGACCCCTTTGATAGCATCTGCACCACGTCTCTGCTCCGCTTCCACCTCAGATTCAAGCTCGCGAATCTGAAAAATGTTCTGTTACTATAGAAGATGTCAGCAGTAGTGAGGTTGGCAGATGAATTCATTGATGAGACTTTACCCTGTGCTCCAGCTTCTGTAGCTGCTTCTTGCCCCCCTTCATGGCCAGGTTCTCAGCCTCATCCAGACG
>JAODOY010083833.1:0-14898 GCA_025399855.1 Forbesichthys papilliferus | reverse complement strand
AATGGCTTGGTTTTTGACAAAGGAGAGATGATTAGGCCTACATTATCAGGTTTGACCCATCATAAAATATCTGCTGAGGGAGATTTGCTCAGTTGTGACATTGTCACATACGGTATATTGTATTTTTTTCACGCTTTTTCCCCATTCATGTAAAAACTTCTCCATATTTAATGTGAAGGTATTCAAGGTAGAGAAGAAAACTTGCATAAACAGTTTAGAATATAGGAATTTGAGCAAACCTAATTTGAAATGGAAAATATTATAACTTTCTATTTAGATTAATAGCCTTATGAAACTATGTATAATTTTACTGTACTATAGAGATTGTAATGTTGTGACGGCATATAATGTAGCTTCACGTGAGAGTACGGTAAACACAGGTCTTTACCGTAAATGCACCAACGCGCAGCACAATTGTAAAGCTGGCTTGCGGCGTGATCACATCCACCTCTAACATAGGAGCATGTAACGTTCGCCGGCATTTTTTCCTACCAGTTTTGCTAGTGTCTTGCCTGTTAGCTTTAGCTAGCTGTGATGACGAGGTAGCTAATATTGGAGTGTGTTTGTGTTCAGCGCCGAGACCCGATTTGAACAGCTGAACACACTTCAACGCGCATGGATGGAGTGTAGTTATGGTAACAATAAACACAATAAACGCACTAACCCTGTTGGTAGTGGACCCACGTTTGGAACAGGTATCCAGTGCGCCCCGCACGATTGTCCTTGTGCACGAGGATTTCATAACAATGTGCAACTAAGCATATTTGAGCTGCAAACATAGTGGCTAGAGGTCACTCGCACAAAGTGGGCCTAAATATTTTTTCATGTTTGCACACCAGGATTTATAGTTGCATTTGCAAGTGAAATGGTCGCACTGTAAAAGCCCTGCGAGCTGACTGCTGCACCCGTCATTCAGTGACAAATGTATAGCTTATTGAAATACCGGAAATTAGTTTAAAACTCATATCACCGTTATTGAAAAAGTTTATATTGCGATATATATTGATATTAAATTATTGTCCAGCCCTAAACCAAAACAATGCAAATATACCAAATGGCCACCCTGAAGCTGACTGCACACTACCCACTGAACCGCTGATTTATTAGTGTGTTTACCTGAGAGACAGTAATACCACACTGCTTGGCAAGTTCATCTTTGGCCTCTTCACTAGGGTAGGGGTTGGACAAGTGGGAGTAGAAATACTCATTTAGGACCTCTGTAGCCTGCTTGCTGAAGTTACGCCTCTTGCGCCTGAAAGGACATGAAACATTATGTCAGTGTCTCTGGTTATCTGCTGTTAAAATGATTGGCAACATTGATTATTCAAACACGTATTCGTTCTGTGAATATAACAGTGTTATATGTGATTCATGTCAAGTCATATCAAGTTTATATAGCCCTTAGTCACATTACAGTCTCAATAAGGCTGTGCAGCCTATGTTTCACATGGAAACAAACACCCCCTTAACCTGCTCCTTCCCCCAGGCAAGGAAAAACTTCCATACATCAAATCCAAATAATTTAAGAAAACCTGGAAAATGGAACCAGATGAGGCAGAGTTCTTCACGCCACTTTACATATATAAACACACACATACATACACTCACCTGGCATCAAGGAAACGGGACCTTAGGATCATGACAGCTTCACAGGTGCTCTGCTTGAGCTGGGTCTGGATGGAGCTGAACTTGCGGTGGATGATGGCCACCATGCGCTCGATCTCCCGCGGCGACACAGGTCGTGTACGCGACTGTTCCCTCAAGAGGTTCATAACATGGGTGGTGAATTCACTGCATGCCTAACAGGATGCAGACATTGAGGGAATTGTGAACCCTTAAGACAGCTCTGTATTGTCTAATGCACATAATAGGGTGGTAAAAGCCTAGATTAATACATTTGCATGTTGTTTTGAGTGCCCTAGATGAAAACACTTTAAAATGTGTCAGTTAGAACATGTTATACGTTTTAATGTATTTCTGAATCATTAAACTGGTATGTCTTTGCAAATAAATAATATGCAAATCCACATAATAGTAACATTTATAATTAAGTCACATAGCTTGCTAATGTAATTGGTTTGAAAAACAGGTAACCTACAGTATTTACACAACTACATTTTTTAAATTTTGCATCAACAAATAAAAGATGATTTGATGTACATTTTTACCAGTATCAAGACTGGGGAAATGGAAGGGCTGGCTTTCAGGGAAGGTAAATGCTGTCTTGGTGTTTAATTAGCTGATTAATAGAGAAACTAGATGTATTTATTGATAAAAAATCTTTATACAATTCATAAATGTAACAATGTTATGTTATCAAGGAGAAATATTGCTCAACCAAATTAAGCTGGAGAGAGAACTATTTTTCAGACTTTTACACAGCTACCATTGCTTTGGAGTGTTAGTCAATGTAAGCAAAGTGGAAACATGTACAGTGGAGAAACTGATAATTCCATGACCTCATTTCCATTTCTATGCCAACACTTCAAGTGAGCTATACCAGTAACTTAACTGTTCAATGAGGCAGGGGAACGTTCCAACCTGCTGTATTTTATTCTATTATAATTAGATTAATTAGATGTCCTTGCCTTAAGTGTCTCGAAAGGCATCCTTAAATAAAGTGTATTATTATGATTATTATTATATAAAATAGCATATGAAATATGAATACCACGCATACAAACAGTATAATATCACTTCCTCCCAGGTATAACATACAAATAATGTGTTTCCCCCTAAATGCACCGCCATTGCAACAAACCAAGCAGTGCTAGATTGAGAAAGAATGGGACTTCGTGGAACAGTGATGGACTGGTGTGGCCGTGGGCTCACAGATGCTTTGCCAGTGGCCAACATATAGTGTCACAGTCTCTGGTACCTGTTCATATTTCTCCAGCTCAGTGTGGTAGATACTGCGAATTTGGCTCAACTTGCTCTTGTAGTCCGAGTGCTCCAGCGAGCTATCTGGTGACATCCCCCCAGAGCTGGTGGCTGCCGACACAGCAGCTGCCGCCCCGCCCCCTTTCTCCGGCCCAGCTACGCCCTCTGCCAGCAGCATGTTATCCAATCGCACCAACTGTGGGTCCTGTGGCTCCTCCTCCTGGCTGTTTCTCATGGACAAACCTGACGTGAAGACAAGTGTCAATCTGTGCTTGTTTTTGAGGTGAAATGAAAAAGCATTAATGTAAATGGCTGATGTTAGGCAATTAAAAATGGAATCGTTATTGATAGTATAGGACACAAATCAGATGATTACAAAGCACTCAGGTCTTTGTTAGTGTTTTATACTGCTAATTAAATGGTAGTTTGAATTATTAGTCAGACTGCAGTGGTCATGATAGTGCCAACAAAGTCTTAAAACAGCGAAGACACTGACCAAAGCTCTTCAAACTGTGGGAAAGTCTAAAATTAAACGAATGGTTTTTAATGCCAAGATCGAAACTCTAGTAATAGCATTACCAGTTTTCTCCTTGATCTCGCACAAAACGCTGAACAAAGCAGGTTTCATTCGATGACAGTTCAATGCATGTTTCCTGTGCATGAAGAAAACAGTAAGACTTGCAGCTGCATATAATGGTAGCTTAAGCTTGCTAACTTTAGCTGAACAACTTGTAATTTCACCAAAACACACGAGATAAGTGTGACGGAGCAGCTATTATTAGCATAACAAATGTTGCTAATGATAGCTTCTAGCTAGTCGGCTAGCATGTAAGCTATTTAAGCGCTACATCGATATGTTGACAATTTACATGCTTTCTATACGTTCATAAACATTTAAATGACTTGTTAAGCCAGGCCAATATTCAACATTAACACTGGGTAACGTTGTTTCATTGACATAAATGATCATGCTAACGCTGGGTTTTGCAAGAGGCTGTATAGCCGGTGTTGTGCCCTCGATTGGGTCCCCGTCGTAGATTGGGCCCCTTTGAAGATAACTACGATAATAAAGATCTGCACGGTAGTTCTTGGTGTAAACATTATCAATATAACTACTGTAGCCATAGCCAGCTATTATGTCATTACCGTTGTATTTTAACCATTAAAATCACAAGTTCAGTATTGTATATAAGCTGTAGTAGCCCCAATGCAAATAGTATGCTAAAAACGAAGACGTGCCTAGCCAGCTAACCTATCTTAAATTATTTATAAATACACCTGTACTTATATGTTAGCATTAAAATACTGAGGCATTTCTTTATTTCAGTGTACGTTACTGTGCAGCCTAACGCTAGCACTGAGCAATGAAGGCAGCAGTTTAGCAGTAAATATAACACTTAATATAGTTAATTGTAATACACGATGTTGTTAAATCCAACCTTGAGCACAACTATTTAAATCTAAAAAAGAATCGACACGAAACATTGTGAAAGTAAAGCGTATCTTATCAAGGGGACCCAATCGAGGGCGCAGCACTGGCTAACAATAGCAGCGTTTTCTGCATCATCCGCTGTTTAAAGTGTATGTTTGCAAATGTAAACATTAAAACAGCACAATGCTTACTGACATGGTACACGATAAATGTAGATGAAAATGGAATACTACTTTTCTTTGTTACTTTGTAAATAATAGCTAGAAAATATAAACAATAGAGGGAAGTTGAAGAAACTTTGATTCTGAGGATGGAGTCACAACACGACAAAAACACAAAACTGCTTCCAAAATCCGTCAGTAAAATAGTCACTAACTTTGCTTGTGCTTCATCCAAACTTTGGTCAGTGATGGTCATTATTTGCTGCAGTATATCACCAATATCTCTGCGGGTTTCATGTCCGTTTTCTGTGCCTTCGAGGCCTTGATCTCCATCTGAGCGGTGCTGGGAAGGTTGATGAACCGAGTTAAGCGAATGCATTCCGGGGTGGTTGCTCAAACCAAGTCCCCGGCCGTTGGAAGGCCCATTGCCTGTAAGAGGCTGCTGCTGCAACATCTTCAGCGACGCACAATGGCGACGACTGCTGCCCAAATGGGCTCACATACACACCAACTCTGAAGCACGCTTGCCACTAGAGTCCCCTAGCGATTAACAACAGCAAGATACATCGAAAAACATTCCAGTAAACATTGCAGTGTATGCATGCAGTCATTATTCTACGTACTGTATATTTCATCCAATAGTATCACAGTCACAGGTCAACATTTTGTGATTTCAGTGTTTAAGTCTGAATAGATTTAGTGATGTCAGTGTTTTAGGCTGAATTATGTGTGAGAGAGATAGAGAGATAAAGGGAGAGGTTATGTATCCAGATTATGTATTCCCTCTATACATAAACTGGAGAAAAAAAAGATTTCAGAAACATGTCATGTTTACAGCAGTAACAGTAATCCCACGTGTGGGCTCTAAACTATACATGTTAATTTTAAATGTGATGATCTTGCTCTGAAGTTTTCACCGGCTTGTCTGTGTCTACTTCTGTTTTAGATGCTAGTCAACAGGATGTGTGCCAAACCACAGCAGTCAGAAAAACACGCCGCTCGTTTCAACATGTTGCCCTTATGTCTGTCTGTCATATTGCTGCAGCTGTAGCAGCTGACTTGGATACTGCACAAAGCAAAGATTCAAGTTAATCTCAAAAGAAAAACCTTGTTTTGTAAGCATAACCAGCACAACCGGACTAACCAAAGCCATTACTCTTCTGTATTTTTTTCGCAGAATGGCAGGGACAAAACATGGGCCACATGAATAGTAGTGGGCTGGTGGAAGAGGAACAGGAAGAGAGAGAGAGAGAGAGAGAGAGAAAAAGAGAGAGCGATTCAAAGTAGTTCCACAGAAGACAAGAGCTTGCCACGATGACTTATAAGGCTGCATTCGCCTAAAAAGAAATGAATGAAATATTTGACCTAGTGATAAATGAATAATGCTGTTCTACATTCACACCAGGAGATGATGTGTTTCAGAGACTAGCTATAAAAGGCAAAGGTAAGAATACTTTAAGAAAACGTTCACATTTCTACCATATCAGGCAATGTTTGTCTACATGACAGGTCAACAAGCCTCCACCAAAAAGAATTCTAAGAATTAATCTATTCTCTAAATCATCAAATCTGTTTTGCCCAAGCTGCTGCTCCGCTTGATGCTAGGTCATGTCTTCCTCAAACACGCTCTATCAAACCTGTATTTTTTATGTATTTCATGTGTAACATCTGTAGGCTACGTGCTGTAACCTGCCAATCTGGTTTCTCATACATTTCCATGAAAGGACAGCTCCACAGCTTACACTCACACTCAGTAAAGGGTTGCAATTGTATACTGTGTAATCAGAAAAACGGGGAAGCTTACAATTCAGTGTACGCTTTAGACCTAGTAACCTCCAGTTGCCATGTATTTTCCTTCCAGGTGTTGACAAAGACAATTTGTGGAGGTCATAGTCGACATGGAGGAAGAAAGGCAGATGGAGCCCCTTGTTATAATTGAAGAGGGGGATTTAGAGGAGGGCGTCACTGAACGAGAGCCAGTCCACAGAGTGGAAGTTACCATTCAGATTACCAATGGACTGTCAGCACTCCAAATGGAAGACGAACAGACTGAAGAGGACAGCGACAGAGCAATACCAAGCGAGAAACAAACAGAGCAGACTGACAGCGGTCAAACTGGAGCGTATGGCGGGGATATGGATGAAGCGATAGATAAAAGTGTTGGATTTGGAGAAATTAAAGGCTCAGGTGATAGACAGAACAGAGACGATGAAAATGTGGATGCGTTTGAACAGACAGGTGTTTTACACGACAAAGTAAATGACAGAAATGAGGCCCTCGGGGTTGTCACGGCGACACAAACAAGCCCATCGGTGTTGACAAATGCAAAAGTTTCTTCAGACCAGGCTCTCAAAGCGGGTGCTCAACAGGTTTGTGAAATGTTGTAACTTCCCTTCTGTCTCGTCTTGCCTTTTAAGCTTTTGCCTTTACAGTAACTCATTTGCAAGTTGTGGCAAGAGCCACTTGCTCTTAGTTTCCTTGTGTGTCAGATCTAGACAGCCACGCAAAAATGAGCGTACAGAAGCGCAGCGTGAAGTGAAAGGGGGGGAAACAGGCCAAACGCACGAGCCGAGACCTCTCCCCGCTCCACTGATCTGTTTCTCACCACCCAACCCTGTCTCATCCAGGCTCACCTTGTAACCCCAGACTTCCCAGAGGCCCTATACGACCTACTGTGTACCCTGCAGGAGGGAAGAAGACTGAATGACCAGCGCTGCTCCTTCACGCTAAAGCAAGGAGTGGCGAGGCGGAGGTGCCACTCAGAACCGAACACGAGCAAGCCAGCCCCCAGAGGTTGGCATGTACTGTGTATTGGTTGCACCCAAAGCGTTTTGACATCCCTTAAAGTAGCTTCCGTCCCCCCTGAACCCTCATTCACATTGTGTGCATTGAGAAGGCCATGTTGTGTTTAATTGTGATGCCGCATCAGTTAATTTCCCTATGTTAAAACAAGCAAATATTTGATTTGCCTCGTCTCAATGAGAGCCACCTGTGCTTTCAGATGAAACGTAGTTTGAACCCTACCTCGCCGTAGGGTTCCCTATATCCACATGGTAATTAAGGCTGTGTAAATATAATATATCTCTTCTCTGTTCTCCCCGGTTATTGTCTCACCCTGATTCTCCACAGTCACCTTCAGCTCCATGACCTCGCTGCAGAAAGAGGAGTTCTTTGAGTTTTTAGCGACCACCCAAGCGCGCCGTCTGGACGACCAGAGGGCAGAGCTCCAGAGGCCTCTGGCCCCGAAGCCAAAATCCAAAAGCTTCAGAGGGAGCATAAAGCAACCGTCAGTTGTGAAGAAGCCGGCGCCGACGCCCGTACCAGCACCCGCACCCGCGTCACTGCCGGTGCCCAAAGAGGACCTGTATAATATGATTCTAGCCACACAAGTAAGTAGGCTGAGCTCCTTAAGGTCTGACGGTATATCACCATGTATATGTAGTCAGTAATGTAGTCATCCACAATCTAAAATGTCTGCATATTTATCACTAAAAATGCATTTATGCATTTATGCAACATAAGAAATGTTGCATAGCATAATTCCATCCCATTCCCAACCAGGCCCAGGGCAGACTGGAAGACCAACGCAGCAGTGCCCCTGGTCCCATGGACGATGAAGACTTCTTTTCATTGCTTCTAAGGGTCCAGGGGGGTCGCATGGAGGAGCAGAGGACCGAGCTACCTTACATCCTTCAAGCTTGAGTTAGAAAGACGCACGTGAGCTATCACACCTAGTTTAGGCGTGATAGGCCACGGTGTTGTGCAGCTTTAATTCCCTTTTGAAAAGCTTCAGTGCCTTTTTAAAAGGAGCAGGAGGAAGGGCTTGAATTCTTAACATAACGTTGGTCAGACCGTTTTTCTTTAGCGCCTAGATCGTCTTTCTTTCTGGTAATTCCATAGTATTTTAAAGTGAGGAAAAAATGAAAAGCGAGTGAATGAGCAGCAAAGCTTTTAACGTTAATAGAGGACATTGTGCATGCAGCATGCTAATGCATGCTAGGCTATACAAGTACTTTCGGTGTCCTGTTCTCAGGGCATGCATGTAGAATGATGTTACAGATGAGCATGTTTTTTCGTATGAGGACAAATATGTCTCGTCATGCCAGCTCAGTGAATTAAAGCCTCGCTGTCAGTTTTGTGTGTTCCTGTTCTTTATGAGGTGAAGATAGTCTGCGGTGTCTACTTTACTTGTTTGTACAGGAAATATATCAGCATTGCTTGAGAATCAGAGACATTCAAGGTCACACTGTGTTTGACTGTAATAGGATAATAACTTTAAAAAAAAATGGATGTAAGATTGTATTGTGTTGTGGAAAAGATTACGTATGTTTGGGTATAATGAGGATGTCCAAATGTTGAATGGTTGACTGTCAAGGATTAATTTATAGCACATTTTTATACTATTATTGTATTTTAAATGTTATCTGTTTAACATGCAAACATGCTAAATGTCTGTTACAAGTTCTTGCAATAATTTACAATTTACTTGTACAGGATGAGGATAGCCAGTGTTCTTATCAAATAAAATAAAAATAGCAGGCTACATTAAAGGTGGTTGATATCAACTGATAAGTCCTTTATGAAGTTCCTCATGTACATGGTTTTATGAGAAAAAGGGACACTTATGTTTTATTAATATATTTGTGATCACATCTGAACTATTATCAATAACAACTATTTAATTACATTGTACATTTAAAGTAGATATATACAATATATATTATTCAGTATTATAGTGGGGATATAAATCAAGGGCTGTTACTCTATCACTTGAGAGAATCCTAAAAATGTGTTGTTAAGGGCATGGTCAATATTAATAGCAAAATGCCCAGCTTTGCAGTTAACCCTCATACCCCAGAGCTTCACGTGACAATGTAAAATTGCTGAAAGACCAAATCCTAGACCACATTGTGTCAAAGGCAATTCTGCTGAAAACCAGTGATGACTTATCATTTCTATAGTCCCTCCCATGGACATTGAATTAAGGACTTGTTTATGTTAGTCGGAGTCCTGCTAAAAGGACAGCATTAAAAGTAATGTCCTGTCCTGTTAGTGAGTTGGGTGGGTTAATAACACTTGCGGGGAGTTGGGGGAGTTATGCTTGTCATTTGCAGTAAAGAATAGGTTACTGTTTGTTCAGTGATAGACCCTAAATAATCGTCTAACGCTGTAGGAGAATAGGACACTTCACAGACAGGCTAAGGGTATATGTCTATCAGATAAGAAGCCTTAATAAGAAAGAGGAAGCCATGCACGCCTCAGACTATGCATTAGTGAGACCTGTTGCCAATTGCTTTTAGATTATGTCTAAAGACCTGCAAATAGCAGAAGTGAATATGTATCTATGTGTGTATGTATTTCTTTCCCCATATGTTTTTTAAGGGAGTTTCCAGTGCTCCAGGTGGGAGGATAATAGTAGGGATTGTCCTCTGAGACTAATGCTAATAAGACCAATAGATATGTAGCCTGGGGAGGCTTACTTGCCAGGACATGACCTGGCTGTCAAAATACCAAAGAACAAAACAGGTTTACTTATGGTACATTATGGTAACAACAAATCAACCACAAAAATAGAATACAGGAAAGTTAATAGTATCCTATCCTCAGAGATTGGAATTATTTTTTCGTGCATTCAAATTAGATTTCGAGGCTTCACACTCTAAGTTACGACCGAATTGTGGCAGTATTCTCGTCCCATAGGGAAACAGTGACAGTGATGGGCGAGGCGTTTCACCCAAAGTTGAAACATTTTCAACTTGAAAAAACGCTCAGCGCCCGGCGTTCCGCGCGGAAAAACGCTCAGCGCCACGCCACGCTCCTGGCGTTTTTAGAAGCCTGGAAAAACGCGGCGCTCCCATTGGAATCAATTGAAAAATAACGCTGGCGAAAAAAATGCTTTGGTGGACACGCGGCTTAAGGCCACCCACGAGATGACGTCATACAGCCACCTGACAAAACAAGGATGTGAAAGTTTCGTTATAATAAATAAGTATCGTGTTTAAAACACACTCTTGTCCATGGTAAGTATGGTTGATTGGCTTTTACTATATTAATATGCACTTGTATCCAAACATTGTAATTAATGTGTCGCACGATCGCTTTTAAGTGCACGTGTTTGCGCACTGAATCACATTCAAATGTAAATGAAATTGTACAACTTTTAACATTCGTAATTTGTAATGATATTGTTTGGTCTGGAACAGAAATAGTCTGCTGTGCGTTGTAAACATATAACTATGCTGTAACAGTTCAGTGCATTACCTTTTACAATGATTTACTTTTTATAATTATACAGGTCACACGAAATTTGTTATCGATTTGTGTTTCATACATAACATACGTACAAATCTCGTTATTTCTTGTCCATAGATGTTTTACTTCCTCGGCCTGCTGATCCTGTATCAAGCACTAGAGGGAGACACTTCACCAATAACTTGCTACAACGAGGAAGGCGATTCTGTTGATTGGTGATTATCTGTAGTGCTGCTGATAGACAGTCCTGCGGTATACTGCGGTTTTCATTTACTGATTCACTTACTCTTAGCATTGGCTATTTAATAAGTCGCCTACAAGAAGGCAATCTGATATTAAAATAAGATTATACAAGCATAATGTTGCTGTATTAGACTCACCAACCTGGTACTTCAAACACACACAAGAAAATTAGATATAAAACTATCACAATTTCCCATTATTATTCATATTTCTATATGTGCTCTGTCCCATGACCAGGTACTATCTTTACAAACTACCCAAAGAACATGGCCAAACCTCGTTCACCGGGCTGAACTACCTGCTGATGGACCCGAGTAGCAAAGGCTGGGAAGAAGGAAAAGAAACGGTTAATGACACCACGGGAGCCCTCGGCAGAACTGTGGGACAGTTGTACGCTCAGGGAAAGGTCTGCCCCCTTTCCCAGCAGCTTTAACTCATTTAGTTGTTGTTTATTGTCCATGGGTCACATAGAAGTGTGTGTGTGTGTGTGTTCTCCAGAGCGATGATGTAGCTTACATCCTTTACAACGACCAGAGACCACCTAAGGAGTTTGGTGACCGATGGCCCAGGGATATTAGAAGGGAAGGGGGTCACACTAAAGGTGAGCTCAGTGTCATGCCATCAACAGTGCTGGAGACGTCTCTAGACCAAAAGGAAAGCATCTAGCACGCTGCGATGGACCTTTGGAATGAATGGTTAATTTCCTGATGCATATACTGTAGCTTTAAGTGTGAACATAATACATGTACAGGGATATGTGTTTGGCTAATGTAGACACATCACCTTTATGAATGTAGACCACAAGTTAACTTTGGGAATGTCCATCCAGCACCCTCTGTGACTGACTGAGGTTATCTGCTCCAGGTGTTGTGTTGCTGGACAAGAAACAGGGCTTCTGGTTGGTCCACAGCACCCCTCATTTCCCCCCCGTACAAGCAGAAGGCCAGTATAGTTACCCCAGCAGTGGTGTGACAAATGGCCAGAACTTCTTATGTGTTACCTACCCACTGGAGCGCTTTCAGACCATAGGTAAGGCTGGAATCCTGCTAGTGGCATGATAACAAATACATTTCATACTTTTTGAGGATATTAAAAATGAAATAGTAAAATAACAATTACATTATAGTTTTCAATACTGGCTGTAATTTGTCTTGTTTCCATCCAATACATTTACATTACTTACTTTTGTGAACAAGCATTAAATCCTGATAAAACAGATATGTTCCTTTTCCTTTTATAGCCATTTATTTTATATTAAGTATAATAGATTATGCATTGGGAAATGAAAATAATGTTCCTTTGTTTTGCTCTGCTATACATTAGTCACAACAACAGGCCCACTCCTAGTCAATTTGCATAAGCAGGTGTCAGTACCATGTAATAGAGCCGCCACTTTAATTCACTGGCACGTCTGGCAAATGGTGCTGTTGCTATAGCAATGCCTGAGGTAATGTAATTAGATGGAACCGTATAAGCAGCATAGAGATGTTGTCTCCGCACACACACAGTGGATTTGTTTTGTTGTTCAAATGCCTCTGGGTGTTGAGCTGACATTCAGGTGTACAGACCCACAGGACACAATTGTCTCGTCTATGACCCACAATAATATTTCAGGGCTTACTGTGTTTAAGCAGAGCTTCATCATGTTGGAATTGTAGTCAGAACAATTGTTGAATTAACAGATCTAGACTGTGCTTTGATCTACATACAAATATTGGTTTGAAAGGTTCTCATGGCTGATTGACATTAATTGATTGGGTTATTAATTTCAAAATACTCATTAATCACATGCAGGCTATGTATGGATTTGTGCCTTTAAAATAGGTGTCATGTTATGTTTCACTATGGACGTTGACACAATGCCACACAGTCTCTAGTCACTTAACATTGCTACTTCTTTCAGGGGAGCAGTTGCAGATAAACCAGCCTAGTGTATACGACTGTGAGGTCCCTAGTTCTTTGTCATCACTGGTTCCTGCACTGGCCGCCCTCTGTAAGAAGTACCGACTGGCCAACCACGTCTTCCCACAAGTCAAACCAGTATCCAATCGCAGTGTGACTCTGACCTCTATGCAGGGCAACAACTTCCTCAACTTTGCCAAAGGGGCATCTTTTGACAACGGTATGGGATGTCAAGTCAACATTTGTTCTCAATTGACCTTAAACTTGGTTATTGTCCATTTTGAAAAATGAACATGTACAATTAACATAAAAACACGTATCAGCCCCAGATGCAGACAAGATTCGTGAGAATTCTCCCAAGAATAATTATTTTTTAATCATTTAATAATTATTTACATACAACTACCTATCTGATAATGGTTAGGTTAAGTGTTATGCATACAAGGTTAAATCTGTTTTCAGGGGATTTGAGAGTTACAAAAAAGATTAGATAGTTTGTATATATACAACCCAGGGACCCACCCCTCCTACTGTAATGCATCCAAGAAGTGGTCTAAACAACCAAGCCACCTAATACTCCTGTGTGAATGCATTGAAAATGTAAAGGTGTCCCAAGTAATTCTTTTGTAAAAAAAAAAAAAAAATGTTTACTTGGTATACATACAAACCAATAATCATCATCTTCAAACATTTTTAATAATTCACGCAGATGGAGAGTCAGCATGCTTCTTCTACAAGCTATTTTTCAATGCAAACGTAACGTAAGCACTTCTACATATACGCCACTAGATAGCAGTTTAAACTCTGGTTTCATTGGTTAAACTGCTTAAAGGCAGTTAGCAATTCTCCAGAAGCTTGCTAACTTTGAGCTCAAATCAAAACAACATCCAATAGCTGACTATACCTTTAAATCTGTCAGAACAAGATGTGTCCACATTTCTCACTTTCATTGCCTGTCCGTGTGTTAGACCTGTACCACTCCTGGGTAGCCCCTACCCTACAGTCCAACCTCCTGGTCCAGTTCTGGGTCCGCTCCACCGGCATCCTGCCGTCCGACTGCACCCGGGGCTGGAAGGTGCTGGACATCAAGCTCCTGTCCCCCGCGCAGACGTTCACCTATAAGGCCAGCGAGGACCACTCCAAGTGGGCGGTAAGCACCGCGGGCCCCGGCACGCTGAAGGGCGGAGGGTGGGTGTGCGTCGGAGACATCAACCGGAACCAGGCGGAGGAGAAACGCGGCGGGGGAACGGTGTGTCTCCAGAACCCGGCGGTATGGAAGGCTTACCGGGCCGCAGCCCTGGAGTGCCAGATGTGTGGAGGAGAGCAGGAAACATGCGGTGCCTAGCGCCGTCAGCTAGCAGGTGAACTGAGCTCCTCGTAATATAATATGAGGGTCAATGGGTGAGTATCACCAATCTCCCTCTAGGAAATGGTTTTTAATGTGTTCATGTCTTTTACCTAGTTTTCTGTTGTTTCTTAGTTTTGATTTGTTCTTTTCATCCTTTGTTTTTCAAATGTTTTTAACTGTAAAGCATGTTGAGTTGCACATTGTGTATGAAAGGTGCTATACAAATAAAGTTTATTATTATTATTATTATAAACAAGCCCTCAATGCTATTGCTGATTAGGTTGTTATTAATAATCAATCATTTGATTAAATCTCAAGATTCACATTGTAAAATGTTTTTTAATTATATTAGTGGCTTTTAATTACATTCAACGTACATAACTAGTATAAATATAAAGTTAAAGACAGTATTCACAATGTACCACAGCTTTTCCATGATTACTTAGTGTTATTGTTTATTGTCTGAAATACGTCAGTTGTGCTTGAAGACACTGAAAACAACAGACTGGAAATAATTTCCCCCACATTTCTAACATCCTATTTCTATACTGGAAATAAGTTAAAGGAAAGATACTAAAGATGCTGGTGTAACGATTCCAGACAGGGGTGAGGTTCCAATTGCTGGATTACAGTTTATTGTACCAAAGTACAGGAATAGGCTGGCTCGTAGACAAATAACA
>JAODOY010083832.1:0-14899 GCA_025399855.1 Forbesichthys papilliferus | reverse complement strand
CCGGCAGCAATTGAGCTAAATTAGACTGTGATGCACAGGGGTTTAAGTTGTTGTTATGTTTTGTCTTCAAATAAAAATTTAAAAAATAATTTAAAAAATTAAACAAATTTAAAAAAAGATTGTGACTCCAGTGTTAGGTGTTGTGTTATTCACTTGTGTCGATCCCATCTGTATTTATGCTGCATTTGAACGTGGACCCTAGTGATTTGTGCTTTACTTGTTGCATATCAGCATTGCAAACTTTTGACTTGATTTTATTTCTAACCTTGTTAGTAGTTCAAAAAATGGGTAGCTACATTTTACATTTTATTTTGAGGTGTATTACAACACCAGATCTCAGAATTTAGAAACATAGCATGAGATTCTTCCATGTAATTTTGAGATGAGTGGACATTTTATTTTTCCATGTTGGAGGTTTGAAATTCTCAGGTAAACGCATACTCAAACACAGTGTTCATTGAGCATTTTCTGTTTTCGCTTAGTTTTTGAGTATGCTCCAGTAAAACATAACCTTTTAGTTTATTCTCTAACATTAACAGTTTTATCCCTTTTGTTAAGCATTTTCACATTTTGCTTAGCCTTTGCCCTTATGCTTATCGTTTTGGACCTTTTTGTCCACAGAACCCAATGTGACATTTGAGGATTCTCTCATCAAGAATGGGGCATCATTTCGATGCAGTCTGAGGCTCAGCAATAAAGACATTTTCTACTCCAACTTCAAGCACTGTGTTCATCATCTTATGCCTGAAGCTCCTATGCATAACGCATTAGAAGAACCACAGTGGGAGGGAATTGAAGAGTCATACACACTCCCAGAGATACCACACACACCACTGTCGGGTGAGTTTTTTACTTTGATTAATTTTACTTTTATTATTTTACATGGGGATAGCATGCAAGAGTTAACCAGTCCTGCTGGTTCTACTGGAGGCTGGTCAGTAGAAAGTTATAAACGTTCTACTAAATGTACAGTAAATAGCTACAGGTTCAGTTTGACCTGTGTTTTTTTTAAATCTTCCATCAGACACTTGTATGAGTAATAACTAATAACTAGCTTACTGTTTAATGCAAAATAAAGGCAATGTTTCCTATAAACAGGCCATCTGTTTATCTGTAACTGTGTTCTTGTCATTAGTTTAGAACAGTGTTTCCTCAAATGGGGCATTTGTGGCAACTTTAATAATTGTATTGAAATAATTAGAACAGAATACCATGTTTGAAGTTGAATGTATTTAACGCTGTTCTACTCGAACATAATAAACAATAGCCCTGGAAATTCAAAGCAACTTTTTTCTACCATAAACCACATTCACTCCCTGAGGAAAGGTGCAACACATTTTTTACTTTTTCAGAAAAAAGTAGACACCATCCGCTCCCTATTATTAAGCTTCTCCCCCCTGCCGGTCTCCACGGCCGACCCACCGTCGGCTCACAGCAAGAGACAGAGGATATTATCAGGAAGATGAAACCATCCACCTGCACTCTTGACCCCTTCCCCACAGCTCTGGTAAGAGCTAATCTCAGTTCTATAAATCCTCTGATCAGAAACTCTATCAACCACTCTCTCCAAGCTGGTTATGTCCCATGCACACTGAAAGCTGCTGTCATCAGACCAGTTCTCAAAAAACCTAAATTAGACCCGGAAGATCTTGCAAATTACAGGCCAATTTCTAATCTCCCATTCCTCTCAAAAGTACTTAAAAAAGTAGATGCCACACAGCTTCAGGACCATCTACAGCAAAATCACTTATTTGACAAATTCCAATCTGGTTTCCACTGGTTTACAGTTCTGGTCAGAGTCACAAACGACCTGCTGATGTCATCATATGCTCAATCTCTTCTAGTCCTCCTGGACCTGACTGCAGCATTTGACACTGTGGACCAGACACCATCCTCCTTCATCGTCTACACTCCGAAATCAACCTCTCTGACTCTGTCTACAACTGGTTTTCATCAAACCTCAGTGGTAGAACAAAGTACGTCGCCTTAGGAGAGGCAAAATCACTGACACACAACGTCACTTGTGGTGTCCCTCAAGGCTCCGTGCTTGGACCCACTCTGTTCATTATTTACATGCTTCCCCTCTGCCGGGTCATCACCAGGCATGACATTTCTTTCCATTGCTATGCCGATGACACTAAACTATATCTTAGGACAAACTCAACATCGTCTGCTGCCTTGCCACTAAGCACCTTGAACACCTGTTTGGAGGAAATAAAGCCATGGATGACCAAGAACTTTCTGCAGCTAAATAGCTTCAAGACTGAAGCTGTCCTAATTGACACTCCACACCAAGTATGGTCATCCACCATCACCAATGTCAATACCTCTGGCCAGAACATTCCACTCTCAGCATCAGCAGTCAACCTGGGTGTTAAAATGGACTCTCATCTGACTTTCGAGGCTCACATCAACAATCTGCGGAAGACCTCTTTCTTTCACCTCAAGAACATTGCCAAACTACGATCCACACTCTCCTCTGCCGATGCGGAGAAACTTGTCCATGCCTTTGTCTCTTCCAGACTGGACTACTGCAATGCGCTCCTCCTTGGGATTCCAGAAAAAAGTCTCCATTATTTGCAGTACATACAAAACAGTGCTGCCAGGATCCTGACGAAGGTGCCCTAACATGTCCACATCACCCCCATCCTCAAATCTCTGCACTGTCTCCCTGTCTCACTGAGAATTGAGTACAAGGTCTCCCTCCTCACCTACCAGTGCATCCACGGTGACGCACCGCCCTACCTCCTGGAACTACTTACCCCACAAACCTCCGCACGCTCCCTCTGTTCTGCTTCCACATACACCCTTACAGTCCCTAGGACCAAGCTTTGCACTATGGGTGATCGAGCTTTCTGCACAGCTGCACCTAGACTGTGGAATGCTCTGCCTGACCACCTTAGGCCACCACAGACGCTGGATGGCTTTAAAACCCACCTTTTTAAGATAGCTTTCGGTTAATGCCTTTTATTGTTTCTTTGTATATTTACAAATGGACCTATCTTATTTTTACTAATATTGCCGCTTTTGGTATAATGTATATGTAAATTGTTGTGTATAGGTACATTTTGTGTATATGTAAATATAAGGTATATGTAAATTGCTTATGTAGCACTTTGGGATTTCTTCTAATGTAAAGTGCGTTACAAATAAAATGTATAATTATTAATTTAAAGAATGCAATGTCTTTCTATCCCGCCCGTGACAGCCATTAATTGACAACACAAATCGTCTTTCCATATTAGCAAAATCGGACGACCACCGATCTCGTATTGTGAGTATTTATATTTTACTTAAAGCTATACCCTTCTTTCAAATTGATAGTGGTGTGTCATGGTCATGCCATCCAGCGTGGGACACAGCAGCCCAGCTGCCGCACTTGCTGAGGCCCTGGAAAACTGTGGTCGAATAATTGATCAACACCTACAAGAGGACCGCTGCTATCCAGATTTGGTAGAGCTTCTCTCAGTCCCTTCTCACAGTAAGTTAATTTATACAGAGAAATATAACTACTAACTTCAATGAATATAGAACAGAAGTTATATTCACACACCCTGCTTTGGTGTGTATGTTCTGCAGATATGCCGTCTCTGTCTGGAGTGTCGGACATGGATTATCCTCTCCAGGGACCTGCGTTGGTCAGTGTGCCTAATCTCCCAGAGCTAACTGGAGTTCGCAGGGTTCCTCTACCACCTGAATTGGTGGAACAATTCAGTCGTATCCTTTGTTAAATCCCAAAAATGATATTCATTACTCACTGGGCTGCACGATTCTGGATACAATGAATCACAAATTTCTTGCTTCTTCTAATATAATGTTTGTGCTTTGAGTTGGTCACACCACCAGGGCTGTCGAGATAATATAAATATTGCAGTACTGTGGTGTTGCTAACCCAACTGCAGGCCGTGGCAAGCAGCCGCCGTTACTGCAATGTTTACATTCAAGTTAATTTTTTTCATGAGGCTGGCAAATCGATAATGACGTCTGATCTAGGGCGTGTGTGTTGTCGAAGCACATTCCCCCAGCGCAGTTAGCCGGTTGTAGCCTTTGGGAATGTATGTATTTACGACACTCAGATGTTACGCTTTACAGCACTTAACTACAGTTTAGTAATGTATTTGTCTGGAAAAGTCAACATGCTCAACATGCAGCGCACACACACACTGGAGTGATCCTTTTGGGACATGTCATGTGGGAAAGAAAATTGAATATCTTGTCCCCTAACCTTTTCGGTTGTTAAACCGAAAACACTTCACTTCTTTCTGTCTACATTCTACGGTACCTAAATCAAGGTGGTATAGGCTACGCTTTGCGCGCCATAGGCTGATCTTACACTATTTAATATGCTTTTAATGAATTGGTCCTATTTTCTAGCTGATATTTTGGCTAAACATCTGCTGGACAAAGTTGCACGTGATCGCCTACTACAGTCAGAACATCAGTACTAAACTGGTAGAAAGCCAATGCTGTTTTACCACGGACTGAGATCATGTTGCCTATAAATGCCCTAGAATCGCACTATTTCGGAAGCTCTGCGCCACGGACTAGATCATTCAAAACAAAAAAATGCCGCAGACAGTATTGGGCCAACCTAAATCACGTGACAGCCCTACACACCACTAGGGTTGGGCACCGAAACTCTGTTCCAAGTTGGAACCAAAAACAAAATGTCCAGAACCGGGTAGCTTTAAAATAAATATTTCAGTTCTGCATATCTGTTCCAAAATGCGATTTAATTATTAGAAATAGCTTTAGCTGACGCGTAGCCATCTGCCTATCACACTGTACACGTCATCGCTGCAGTGTATTTCAGAACCTAGCATACGATACATGGACCATGTGAAAGATGAATCTCGTTAAGTGGTCAAAAGTGTGGCCTCATAGAAAAAACGGCGATAAGGCAAGTTGTGCATTTTACCTTTTGATCTGCCAGCAACTTATACAGGATGTCTGAAATACTGTCACGTAATTTGAACAATTTTGCTCAACTTGCATGCAAAAATGCAAGCATGCCCAAACTGACGGGACACTTCTGTTTACCTCTTTGAGTCATCTGTTTCTTCTTTTTTTCCTAACCCAAATCCATCAAATCAACTTCATGTGACGAAAGCGATCACAACAAACTCTTGTCCAGCTCTACCTGTAGTGGAGCTGTATATGCGCTGTGTGAGCACCAGCATAACAAGTTATAGCTGAAGCCACGCTAAAACAATTATCGTTTTCTAGCGTTATGATCTTACGTTTTAGTTTTTACTTTTAATTACACTAGTCTTTGTTAACAATGCGCGCCGCCGCTGATCTAAAAATAGATCGTATTTTTGCTCTATGAACAACGATAGGCCTATACCTAGTTAAACTCAAATGGTTGACAATGCATTGTCCAGGACATTAAATGATCATGAACTGAATTATCAGATGAAAGAAACTCACGAAATGAATGAGAATTCTACAGGTTGGATTAAATTCAAATGCAGACATTAAACAAGATTAATACTGTAAAGTAACATATTGACATATAAGGCCAGCTTTTGTGCACCTAGGCCTAAATGTTCATGTTAGTTAATAGTGTTATTGAATTTAAACCAGCAGGTAAACATGATTTATTTATTTACTCACCTTTGTAAATGTTCTTATATATTCTATGATGTAAACGTATAGTATGTAATTATAATAATTAAATGCATTAACACATATCCACATGTAAAATGCTATTCTTATTTATCTTATTTTTTATAAATTAAGGGAAAAAGAAGCCTTCCTGAATCCTGTCAGTGTCATTGACAGTGTTGGGCAGTAGCGCCGCTACTTGTAGCGACACTACTAGTTAAACTACATTTCTGAGCAGTGCGGCGGTAGCGGCGCTGTTTCCTGAATCAAATAACTTTTCAGTAGTGACGCTCTTTAATTGATCAAGTAATGTGGTAGCGTTCACAAAAACTACATTTTCCCAAGCATTTCTGAATCTGCAGCTCAAGCTTGTCTGATACAACTGCTAAAAATCAGTACGTGACGCCATCAAATAAACGGACCTAGGCTACACGTGTAGCCGACAGAAGCACTTCCGTATGATGGTCGGTGATGCCGTAGACGTAGGCCTACCAATCACTGTGCTGATTCTTGAGACTTTGGTGCAGGGGATTGAGGGGGAATAAAGACAAGACTTGAGTTTACGTGATAGAACAGTGAGAGCAGAGAGCAGATCTTATTGTTTAATAAACAGTTGAACTGAACAGCTTTGCCTTGTTTATTTGTTTGTTTGACTTACACTTTTGATGTTGGTACAATAAAATGTAGGTGTGAGGAAGACCAGTCTCCCTCAAGCTTTGGTGATGTATGACTATACACAGTTGGACACATTACTGCACAGGCCTGTATTAATTCCTTTATGGTGGTTGTTTTGACCATTATCCCAGTCTCTCTCTCTTCCTGAGGTGCACTTTGGCTGTGGGGGAGGGGCATCCATACGTGTGCTGGCTCCCGGAGTGTACCATGTGGGATCAGCTGTAGGGGTGTTACTGGGATGTGTTCTACTTGGTCTGTAGTTTACTGTACCATGTTGCCATTACAGTTGGTAGTATGGGCATCAGGGCATGTGGTGAAGGGTTTCATACATGTGTGTATGTATGTGTGTGTATTTAATTATGTGGGATGGGACTGGGGATACTAGGGACCCCCTATGTAATTTAGCGTGGTTTTCCCAGTCAGGTATATCAGCTGGGTTGCCTTAACACAAAAGAAGAGGCTGGGGGAAATGCTGTCAAGTTTAAATCTACTTATTTCTGTGGCCAAGAAGGCCACATAAAGCCAGAGTGTCCGGTTCGTAAAGCTAAACCAGCATATTTGTGTACCCTACCCTAGACCAGGGAGCGAGAACCGGGTGATAGACAAGCAACAGTTGGCATGGGTTAAGATCAATGGCAGGCCAGCTCAGGCACTCATTGACACGGGCAGCTTCCAGACACTTATCCATCCCTCAATGCTAAGGGAAGATCACCAGACAGGAGGCCCAGGCCTCAATATCTCCTGCATTCATGGTGATCAGCATACCTATCCTAATGCAGAAGTATTTCTGGAGATTTCAGGACAGCGTTTTGTAATGTCGGTAGGGGTAGTTGGTTCATCAGGTTATTCTGGGGCAGGATATTCCTATTTTACAAGAGTTGGTGAATTCATGTCAGCCTGTCCGTGTAGTGACCAGGTCTCAGGTGCAAGTACAAGTGGCCCCATTAGACCTCACAGTAGTCAGTGCTACGCCCAACCCCTTAGCAGAGTTGCCCTTTGCGAATGCGGAACTTCCATTTACCAACATAACTAAGCCAAAGAAAAGTAGGAGGGAGAAGCTTAAGGATAAAATGTCAGGTGCTTTAAGAGTTACGCCCACTATTTCACCTGATCCTCTTGATGGTGAGTGTGATTATCGTTTTGATGTGAAGCAGTTACAGCAGCAGGGTGAATCCCTAGCAAACACATTGCAGCTAGTGAGGGCCAGGGGGGTACCAAGGCAGCCACTGGTTCAGGAGGGGGGTGTTTTGTCCTACAAAACGGGGTGTTGTACCAAGAGTCAGAAGAGTTAGCGAAGCTGGTGGTTCCACAAGGACTCAGGGAGATGGTTCTGGAGATGGCACATAAACCCCCCTGGGCAGGGCATTTGGGGGCTAGAAAAACCTTTGACCGGATTTCAGATAGGTTCTATTGGTCCGAATTGCAGCCAGATGTACAGAAATACTGCCAGTCATGTAGTGTTTGTCAGTTGTCGGGGTAAAAATGTTTCCAAGTTTTCCCTGCAGCCCTTACCCATTATGAAAGTTCCTTTTAGCAGGATGGCTATGGATATAGTGGGACCACTGGAGAGGACTCGGGGACAACCGGTTCATTATAGTAATTTGTGATTTACCACTAGATATCCGGAGGCCTTCCCACAGGGGCAGGTGCGCGGGCGGCCCCTTGGTTGTTTTGAAGGAAGCCTTGGAGGGCTCGCAGTCAGCAGCGCCAGCCAGTGTTTTGTCCTTTGTCCACATTGTTGTGCCAGAACATGGAGAGAGTGCAGCAGTGTCAACGGATGTGGTATGACCAGTCAGGTATATCAGCTGGGTTGCCTTAACACAAAAGGAGAGGCTGGGGGACATGCTGTCGGTCTGTAAAGCATTCTTACCACATTAAAGTTCTGTCTTGTACTGGCATGGCGGGTCTGTTGCCTGTAATTCCTACAGTAGGAAAAAAAAAAGCTTAAATGTAGTGAACTTACTTTGCAGTGTCGCATGTAGCTTAGTTTGCTACATTTCTCTTTAGGGTAGCCTCAGTGTAATGAAGCTTAATTTAACATAGAGTAACTGGTAGCTCAGCTCACTACATTTTCAATGTAGCTTGCCCAACACTGGTGATTTGACTGATTATAGCGTAAATTAAAAGTCAGGAAATTTTCCATCTTGAAATATGTTGTTTCTTCTCCCAAAAAATAATGGAATCAAAATCGGGAATCGATAAGAACCAGAATCGATAAGCGGAATCGGAACCGGAATTTATTAAATTCAAACGATACCCAACCCTACACACCACAGAAAAAGGTCAAATTAACCACCCAGCCAAAATTTAATTGATTTAAATAAAAGTATATGAAACTGCAGCAAGCAGTTTTTCAGCTTTGAAGTAGATAATTAATAATAATAATAAATTAAATTTTTTCCAAGCACCTTTCAAGATACTCAAGGACACTGTACAACACAGTTCAATAAAAAGCATTAATAACATAAAAATCTGAGCTAAATTAAAAACTGGCTAAGCCACGGGAAAAGCTAGCCTGAATATATCAGTCTTCAGTCTTTTATAAAATAATTATTTAAGAGTCTGAGTTGCGGGTTTCAGCAGGGAGAGTGTTCCACAGTTTAGGTGCAGCAACACTGAAAGCACGATCCCACATAGTGCAGTTTTGATTTTGGGACAGTGAGTAGACCTGAGTTTGAAGAGCGAAGACTACGCGATGAGGTGTGTGAGTGAATGAGGTCAGAGGATGCAAGGCCATGAAGGGCCTTGTAGGTGAGAAGCATGATCTTATATTGAATGCGGAATTTGATAGGGAGCTAATGGAGATGTTGCAGTGTCGGAGTGATGTTTCCAGGGATTGGTGTGTGTGTGAGGACTCTTGCAGCTAAATTCTGAACATGCTGAAGCCTGGCTAAGGCTTTGCCTGACACCCCTGTCAGGACTCTATTACAGTAGTCCAAACGTGACGTTACAAAAGCATGTATGAGCGTCTCTGCAACTGGGTCTGTGAGGGATGGGCAGACCCGGGAGTTGTTCCAGAGGTGAAAGAAAGCTGACTTGGTGATAGACTTGATGTGGGGCTCGAAGGAGAGAGTAGGGTCAAAGATAACTCTAAGGTTACGGACCTCCGAGTATAGGCAGATGGAGCAGCCGTCAACAGACATGACAATGTTGCCAACTTTCTTTAAGAAAGTCTTGGGAGCCACCACCATGACGATCGTTTTATTACTGTTGAGTTTGAGCAGATTAGAGGTCATCCAGTTTTTGATGTCTAGAAGACAGCTGATTAGAGATGCAGGAGGGAGGTGTGAGTTGAGTTTGGATTTGAGTAGTAGTACATTTGATTAGTGTCTGCATAGGAGTGGAAATTAAGACAATGTTGTCAAATGATGTGTCCCAGGGTTAACATGTAGATATTGAAGAGAAGGGGTCCAAGCACTGAACCCTGAGGCACACCTTGGTTGACGGGGGCTGGCTGGGATTTTGATCCTCCAAATGACAAACTGTTTCCGATCAGCCAGATATGATCGGAACCAGTCAAGTGCAGTACCACATACACCCAACATTGACTTCATGCGGGCAAGAAGGATAGTGTGGCAGACAGTATCAAAGGCAGCAGAGAGGTCCAGGATTATGATGATATTGACATGGTGAGAATCAGCAGCAATAAGGAGGTAATTATCCACTTTGACAAGGGCAGTTTCTGTGCTGTGTTTTGCTCTGAACCCTGATTGGAGAGGTTCATACAGGTCATGGTTGGTCATATGACGCTGAAGTTGGGAAGCCACAGCCTGCTGCAATATTTTTGCCAGAAAAGGGAGGTTTGAGATGGGCCTGTAATTGGTAAAGGTATACGGATCTTGTCCTTGCTTCTTAAAGGTGGGTATGACTGCAGCCATTTAGCCTACAGCCTAATGTAAGCATTATTGAACTGTGCCTCCCTCAGGTTTCTTGAACGCTCCCACCCTGCTAGTGGTCTACGCTGTGTATGAACTACATTCTCCGAAGCAGAAATACGTTATCTTATGTCACGTGACTTGTGACAACAATTACTCTGGCTATGTCAGGTTAGCTCTATCATACCGCTGCAAGAGTTTGCTGTTGCCGCTTCTACAGCAGTGTGTTTATCTCACTGCTCCAGTCTCAACTGTAACTACGTAATGTTTTACACAAACCACTGACAATGTCTTAACGAGAGCTGGAAGCGATGTTGTGCCCTTGATTGGGTCCCTTTGATGGGGTCGCGCATATAACGCTTTACTTTCAGAATGATAAATAGATGCTTAACGCGCTAAAATAAAGCTATTTAGAGCTATTTATCGATTGAACATGAAGACTAGATACTGAAAACGCCTTTAGCCTCAAAGGCACAGCGAAAGCGATCTAAATATGCCAGAACTTTTTTTATCAAAACTCCTGCCAGCCCTGGATACTTTTAACCCTCCATGACAAGTATGAGTAAAGTACAGAATAAAGGTAAACCTGTAATTTATTTTGTCCCATTGCAGCCGTGATTGTGTTGAACATTTAACAAGCTGCAGGCTGTGCAGGGATGATGTAATCTTGCTCGCGTTTCTCTCTTTACGTGCTCTGAAGTACCGAAATATGGTACCGTTTGATTTCATCTCAATCAGTACTCGGTAGTACCGACGTAATTCGGTCGGTACTCTTTAATTACCGAGTTCGGTACCCAACCATAATCAGGAGAGACATGTTGTTAATTATCTCAAATAAAGTTTTGGGGTTTTCTTTACATGTAGAAATCAAATTAGAAAAATAAGAAGCTCTAGCAACACTGATCATCTCGTTTAGAGTTACTAACCACTCCTTAATATAAAGACGGTGTACTTGGAGCAGAGTAATTTTCCATAACCGCTCCATCTTCCGACATCCACGTCTAAAACCGCGGATGGTGTCGCTCATCCACGGAGATTTATTAACAGCAGGGATTTGTCTAGTCTTTAAGGGGGCCACCTAATACAACAGCACGGTGCAATGCTCATTAAATGACTGCACAAAAGCATCAACATCATTTATACTAGGCACCAAACTGAAGTTGAACGCAGCTGAGAAGTTTTCAACTGCAAGCTGGTTTATAATGAGCTTGGAAGATGCTCGTTTAAAAGGCACAGCATCCACATCAACCACAAGATCAAATAGAATGCAATTATGATCACCAACACATCTTCAATGATAATATTGCTAATGTCTAGGTTGTGAGAAAAAACAAGATCAAGTGTGTGTCCCTTGTTATGCTTAAGGCCTGAGACGTGTTGCGTGACGTTAAACGATTCAGTGATGTTAGTAAATGCAGCAACACTGTTGCTTGTAAACATTGTCAATATCAATGTTAAAATTACCAACTATGATTACTTTGTCCAGTTTAATAATGGTTGATAAGAAATCTGTAAAATCTGTAAGAAAAGAGGCTGTTGGCCCTGGCGGCTGGTAAACTAAAATTCAATAAAATGAATTTAGCCGACCAACTTTAGTCATCTGAAGTTCAAATGAAGAATGCGATCCAGCGCTAATCGGTCGGAGGTGTCGTTGGGTCCACAAACGTTCTGCTGTTGGTCGAGGCTTACGCCCTCCCGAACGGCAGATACTGTGTTCGCGTGAACCTCAAGGGAGACGTCAAAAAGGAATGATTTTTCCTTTAGTTCGAGCTTGTCTGGACGTGCACTGGGTCAGCTGTCTTTCAAAAGACGAAAAACCGAATTTTAATAATACACGGTCGTGCGTGTTGCTCTAGACGTTAGTTTATTGTAGCAGGAACAAAACTTGAAACACAAAAAATATACTTATTCAACAAAGGCAACGTAATTAAAATACTGTTGGTATATACTTGTATAAACAAAAGCTGGCTGAGTTTCAGCCTAAAACGAATTATTCCTAGGTTATGTTCGTCGTGGTCTTATCAGGAGGTACGGTTCTTTTGTACTTAAAATAATAGCAAAATTAACGACAAGTTATACGTACACAAAAAAGATTATGACTCCGGGCAGAGAGCATAAGGGCGTGTCGCTTTTTATAGTAAAGTTAGAGGAGGCTTGGCTCTTTTTACAGCGCACAGTTTTGGAGGCGGGGTTTTGTCTAGCCTACATGTAATTTTATTAAACTAATTTAATCATGTCCAATTCGAAATCACATCAACATCATGGCACTTTTATTATATTCAAATAAAAACAGGGATTTCAATAAGACCACACATGATCCATGTACCTTTCCTGTCTTATTGACTATTAATTCAAAAGTGAGATTACAAGAATATATATTTAAAGAAGAGTTTCTTATCTCCAAGTATTAAAGTTTCACACTATGTATATATGCATATCAAAGATACTTATAAAATGAAACGACTCAACCTAATGTTAGAACTTAGAGAGAGAGGAGAAGGGAGGGAGGACTGTCACAGCGGCCCCCCTCGTAAATCTTTATCTGTAAGATTCCACAGTAAGAGCTAATCTCTATTTTTCCTGGAGGTACATACGTTCAGAATACAAATCACATTCTTACAGCTGATGAAATAGGCAATTCATTGATACCAATATCATATATATCAATCCTTTGAATATAAACATTTGATCTTTTAACAATTCAAGGTGCAGAACATATCATCAGACACTTAAAGGTGTAGTCCTGAGATGTTACAATCTATTAATACCACATTATGGATAATTGTAAGGCCCTTTCAAATTAAACACTACTAATTATTTTGGGTGCAAATGCAACAGTTCGAAGGTTTGTGGAAAGGGCGTCTTTGATTGATCACTTTGTTTTCTGCAACTAGGCCTTCTCTGGGGCCTAAGAAAACACCTCAGGTCTGGCTTTCATCATGCTTTGGGGCATCTCAATCTGCCAGTGGAGCGGGGGTTTGTCTGTGGATGGGTGTTTAAAAGCATTCCTTACCGGGAAAGAGCTTGACTGGAAACGTCTTCTAAACAAGTTCTTGACGTGGGGGTTGTTTTACGCGCTAGGCAGAGTAAGGACACATGCTAGCGTTCTAAATTCCTTCTCATATTGTGCAGGCCAGTGTCAGGAGCGTGTTGTGTGTGCAAAAGGCTCCGTTACGACCTGGGGGCCCCAGGGCCCACTGGTGAGACGGTGTGGTTGAGACATATTTATACACAGTCCAATAGTCCAAACCTTAGTAATTCATAAGCATGAATTTCCAATGGTGGCGTGTTAGCAGCTGGATCACTACAATATGCTTAGTCAGCGTTTCTCAAACTGCAGTTGGGGCGCGAGGAGATGGGAGGGACAAGGAGAAATCTCAATCGCCGACTTCAGCCTAGTTTATACTTGATGGAGTCGCGACGGCGCATGTGGCGGGCTCCTAAAATGATGCCAAATTTGACGCAAACCTCCAATTTTGTAACTGCCGCATCCAGCGCTTTGGGTCTTCATATAATATGAGGCAGATGATAATATAATGCAGATTAGAACAGGAGCGATCGGGACAGAGCAACGTTTGCAAACCACAGTTGTGATTGAATTAATTTTCTGAATAGATGCCATGCTTAACAGCTAAATACATCAGAATTAAAACATAAAATAACCTGTTCTGTTGTGTGCGATGGTGCGATGGTTGGAAACCTTTGGTCCAGATGTCACTTCACGTCTGTGCACTTAATAAGCATATTGCTTTTGGCATTCTTAGCGTAATTGTGGAAGCAGAATTAAAACAGAAAATATAGATGATTGGAAACCCACCGTTCTAAAATTGTCACATCTCTGGCTATTACATGCACACTTCTCTAGAGTAGGCTACGGTAGAGGTTTATTAAAATAATTTAACACTAGCCTAATTGTCCTACTATAATATCCAGTCTGATTCAACTATAAAGACAAGAGAAATTGTTATTTAGTAGACTAACTTTTTATTTACAAACGGTGAACAAGAATGAAATTATCATTTAGAGAGGCAATCTATGTAGGTTACACTCCAAACTACGCGTTTCGTTCGTACACAACATTGTAGTGTGGATTCAACACACTTATAAATGTGCAGGGTAAATCGAAGAAGATGCAGGTTGGATCATTTATATATTAAAATCATTATTATATTTAATGTTTTATTCCTCCCACGGTCGCAAATTTGCTGCAAAGCATGACAAAAAATATCTGACAGTTCCTTCCTATATGTCCATGAAAATTGGCAACCCATATGACAAGTATGTTATTAAAAGTAGTTTGTACAAAAAATAACAAATGCACATGTTACGCATTGGAGAATTCGGCCCAGCACGAGATAAACCGGACGATGACGTTATGTTTACATAAAATAAACCTAAATACTATTACTATTGGACTTAAGTTCAGCTTTTGATACAGTGGACCATAACTTGCTCCTTAAGCGATTAAAAACATATCTTGGTGTGAATGGGGTGGCATTTTCATGGTTTCGTTCTTATTTAACCGAAAGGACACACTGTGTAGCTCATGGTAATGTGACCTCCGACTATCATAACGTTACCTGTGGCGTCCCACATGGTTCTGTACTGGGCCCTTTTGTTATTTTGCATTTATATGCTACTGGGTGATATTGTACATAAATATGTTATTCGTTTTCATTGTTATGCTGATGATACCCAGCTTTATATGCCCCTGGAACTCAAAAACCAGTCTAACCTCAAAT
>JAODOY010083831.1:0-14900 GCA_025399855.1 Forbesichthys papilliferus | reverse complement strand
TGTAAGAGCGTCTACTCTCTGCCTGGGAGATCGGAGTTCGATTCCCGGAGGGGGACGGACGATCTCCGTCACACATATGAGTGATGTACAATGTCTCTAACCAGTATGGGTATACTGGCATTAGAATCCTAAGGCAGGGGACACTAGAAATCCACATACACTTTGTAGTGGAGGGGACACTAGAAATCCACATACACTTTGTAGTGGAGGGTCCACTGTGGTGGTAAGGACTGTATTTGGTTAGCTGGCTCTGGACTGTTATGCAGCGTCTAGCTTCCAGGGCGTCGGTAAGAATGCACAGAGGCTTGGACGATATAGGGTCTTTAATAAGTGTAAGTGATCTGGAAATGATCAGAATAAAGCATTGAGTAATCATCAGTCCTTATTAACATGGTTTTACTAATTCTAATGTCACGTAGGTTCATCTACAACAAAGAATATAGGTATATGCATTCACATACATATACACATGTTAACATGTTAGTGCAGTAGCTAACCAACAACATAGATGTTAGTGCAGTAGCTAACCAACGACATACAGGCCTAAAGCACCTAGCACGTGGCTAGCGCTTCTGCTTCAGCTATAATTAGCCGGCGCAGCTAACTACGGGGGTCGGGGCTAAGCGGCGCCGATAGCGATTTTAAACTGGACTTACTTCTCAACTAGCGCGACAATGCGCGCTATCCCTATTTGGCAATACATATACAACAGATAACTTCATACTACAATCAACTTACTTTTAATCAAGAACACACTAGTGTTTCATGTGGACGGTACATGCAAACACGCTTTTACTGCCCTCCACTCTGGCTTCTGCCGTGTTTAACAGTAGGCTGCAGCGCAACCCATGAACCACGCCCTTACGTTGGGTGCGTAGTGACAACCAGGATTGCGTCACCCCTTAGGAAATACCATCTATGCTCTAATAATGAGGCTCTATTAAATAATTGATTAACACGAATATAACATAATATGAACCTTTCTAACACACTTAATCTATATAAGGGATTTATTGTCAATACAAAACAAACAAACCTTGAGAGATCATCAAGGAAAAACAAGCAGTTTTATTACTTACTAACTTGGTGCTTTACTGTAGGTGATTAAAAAAAAAATCCTCGTGGCTTTTTTTGAAACATTTGTTTTATTAAGGATTGGGGCGAGGCCACTTTTGTGAATAGTCTACTGAACAGTAGGCCATGTGAATACTTTTTTAAGGATAGCTAGGATTACATTTTTGTTTTATGCATCAAAATCACACACTTAAAATGAGAAATATGTAGAATTTGGCAATTTGTTTAATTCACACTCCAAACTATTAGGGGGCAACATATTACCAAAATAATGTGCAGTCTCTCCACTCCTCCTCAGAGCCTTTTCTCCACTAATCACCATTTATCACAGTGATATTACGAGACAGGGTGGCCTAGGGCCAACTAGTTTGCATGCTAACTTCAGTAGATATCTCTATGGAATAATTCTGCACAAAAGGTTATTTCTTAATATCTCTAAATAATCTTTAAACGACACTTAATGGAGATGAGAAAAATGATTTGCCTTACAAATGTAAAAATAAACTTTAATATGTTTGGCATACATTAATATCAACTTGACCTCAATACATAGTGCACAATAATGTGTAGGGCACCATTACTTTCAACCTAGAGATTTAATAGTAAATGGAGGATGCTGTATTGTGGATGTATAAACCTACACTAGTACTGTATGGAAATAACCTGCCCAAATGGGAGATTTTATATAAAATTTCATCATTTTATTCCACTTTCATAAATAATTACACCAGCATGCACAGGGGAAGATGGTGGGGAAAGAAACACTTCTTTCAAACTAGTGAGAACCCTAAATATAAAAATAACACAAATTATGAAAATAATACATTAATAATAAAGTTTTTCAGTGCTGTGTGTGTGTCTGTGTCTGTTGGGGATGGTTGGGCAGAATGTTGTGGCAGTGTGACATTGTGCTATAGTAGCATTATAACAAGGGAAATTGTATAGGCCACATCCTTAACATCGTTGCCATGTCATCCAGAGATGAAAAGTGTTACACAGGTCCTCCAAAAATGCCCCAAGTGCAATACAGTGACAGCGAGCGAGAGACGTACTGGCGCCTCTACTGGCCTTCTCAAGTACTCGCGACGCGTAACGACGGCAAAGGCACCACTTTAGATGTCAGACATCTGTATGACCCACACAGTATGCTTCTCTGGAATTGTTTGTGTATCTGAAGCCCCATGACAGGCCTGTTGATCAGGCTAGTATCTCAACGTAATGTATGTAATCAAGCAGAAGTACTAAAACGCTACATTATCTTAACATGCATTTCATTAGTTGCTACAATTTATAAGATAAAGTGCCACTCTTGTTGTTTGTTCAGCTGTAGGTAGTAGAGTGCCCTCCATTTTCCTTATTTTCTCAACATGTTGATTAATTTGCCTTTGGTCCTTGTCCTGTGTATTTTACAGCAACGACTCCTCTGTGAAAGACAATGATTGATCCACGCTTTAGCTGATCGGCCCATGATGCTTTACTGATGACTCGGTACTTTTCACCGCATGAATGTGTGGTTACATGTGGTTCACGTATCACCACCTCGTTGGCTTAAGGCAGTCTAAATGAGGAGTATCCACTAACAGATCTTCCCCCAATGTTGCTGCAATGCTGACTCAGGTTTTGGATGGTTTGTGGGAGATTCCTGAAGGACAGTTCATTGGTGATGAACTTCTTCATTTTCCATCTTAAGCCCCCAACCCCTGGAGCACGAGATTGTGGAATTGGCATTCTAACCCCCTAGCCGCTCCCCCTCCCCCCCTTAAGGAGGTGGCAAACGCTGTGGGGAAAAGAGGAGGGGAAACAAATATGCTGATGTATGAAACTGGGAAATCACACAGGGGTCAAGGAGGGAAAAAAAGGGCAGTAATGATTTAGCGCACTTTTATTGCTTATGACAAAAAGAGATGGTAAAGGTAAGACACTCAAAATGAGAGGCTGCAACCTGAGTGTAGAGCACGGGGAAAATGAGGGACAAAGAGAAAGATGAATGTGTGAACATAAATGCTGTGCAGTACATAGCAGATCTAGACCAATATATGTGGTGGGAGGTGATAGCTGCAGTGTTAAAGGTGTAGGTCATGTACAGATTGAGGAAGAGAGAGAGACAAACATTAAATGGAAAACGCTTGCCGATATCACTTAGGGCATGAAACCATCCAGAGAATAGCACATCCTATAGCTAGGACACACAACCCCCCCACCCTTCCCAACACACACACACACACACACTAATTCCTGTCCCGCTCAAGAATAATAATCAATGAGGCACTTGCTGATGCTGAGGTAGTTTGTATAAACTGGGACCCATTACTGAAGCAGATGAGGAAAAAAACTAAAGTCTAGCTGGATTTTAATGCTGTGCCAATCAAGAATATAGAGCGATCAGATCAATCATGAAATTGCTGATTGATTAATTAATAAATGATCAATTGTTTTAGTGCAAATAGAGTTGTGCAGCCAATATTTAAGGTATGCTAAGAGTTTTTTCTTAGTCAAGCCCAAATGTGTATAAAAAGCCCATGCTGTATACTATATTTACGTACTTCTGCCTATAATATCTAATGGCTTATTGCTGTTTGATTATGACTTCCCATAGACACCATAAAACTATCAAATCTTGTGCAATGTTGTCTACATGGTCTAGATCAGTGGTTCCCAACCATTTTTCTAGATGTCCCTCTTGTAAAAAAAAAAAAGATAACAATAACCCCCTACTCAAATATTGTGCGACTTTTAAGCCTTGGATAGCAAACAAGCAAACATTCAAATGATGCCTCTGTGGCATTGAATAATTAACTACTGATTAAACCTTTCTCTGCCATTAATAGGCAATTATTTTTTAGATTGGCCTTGCTTGATTTTTTATAACATCATAAAATGTAAACATTTTAATGCACGATTGACCTTAAAGAAAATGAGATCAAGCATCCCCCTTGTGAACTCTAGCGCCCCCCAGGTTGGGACTCTGGTCTAGATTATTATTGGTGCATTACCGCCACCTACTGTCTAAAGCAATGCTACTGTCTACATGGTCTAGATTATAATGTAGCGCATGTCCTGTTTAACAAGGTCAGTCTGTCAGTAAGATACATTTTCCCATGTTGGCCAGTACCACTACGCACGTCCGGCAAAAAAGAGCGCTCTATAGCACTGAATCATGCAGCCAAAAGTTTTTTATTTTAAATGGCAATATCTCTGACATCATTTCAGCTTCAGACAGTTGAAGGGTTTTGTGCAATGACACTACCGCAGCTCTACAACCTCATGTAACTGATGCTAGAAAATCATTGTCTTCCAACATAAACAATGTGCGTCATTACAAGGACATCAGTTTCCTCCTGGGAGAAGCATTTCTGTCTTTGCTGGTCTGGACTTGCACTGTCCATTATGAAATTGGCAATTTGCCTTGACAGACAGTGCGCTGGTTTAAAGAGAATGAGAGGAGTTGATTTTATGGGCCATAATTTAAGACAGCCTCCACCACACCATTAGCGTATTCTAATCCAGCCATTTTAAAACTTTACTTATGTTACCCACAATTACCACCAATGCCATACAGCATTTTCCCAAATTAGAAAAAACGTATTGGCTACACTTTAGATCGACATACGCACCTTGTCCTGGAAACTAGGGCCCAATGTACCCTAGGCAAAAGTGGTTGTGATCCATAATTGATTCAAACATAGGCAAAAAAAAAAAACATAACTAAGATACAAGAATACAAGAATACAAGATTGAACCTTTTCTGTTAATTTTATCCATACACCCTCATTGACCCTGGTGTAGAGGCAACCTATCCAGAGAAGAAGGATATTGGTTTTAATCCTGTGCTGACAATTGACATCTGCAGTGCTCTGCAATATGGCCTGACTACTGCTGCTTACAGTAAAAGTAGCCTATACTACTCAGTAGCCTATACTAAGATGTACCATTTCTATATTTCTCAGCTATATGAATTAGCAAATATGTGTCTATGTGTGTGCGTGCATGCATGCATGCTAGTGGTACTGGTGGAAGTGAGTAGGGAATAATGCAACATTGATTACTTAAGGTGCAGTAATGTTTAGCACACACATACAGTACACAGTAGTAGAGTACAATACACATACATAAAGCACGTTCTTTGCTCCGCTACATAACTACAGTCATTTCTTACTGTATTTAAGCAAATGACAAGAATGTTAGGAGGGACGGGATAGTAATACAGACTAAAACTGCTACAGTAGGCTTTTCCACCAGGATGCTAAGGTTTTATAACCAATGAGAGGAAGGGTAGCAGTATACAGTGGCAACAGGATTATAGCACAGTGGTTTTCAAAGTGTGGGTGTGCCCCCTCCCCATCACCCCTAGATGGGTCACAGATGTATAATGGGTGTGGAGTAAAACAACTGGCACAATTAGTGCATAAATAGCCTTAGTAGGTGATGCTAACCGAAGGGTGTGGCCAGAGCAGCCTTTGATCTCACTTCCAGGCCCAGGCTATTGCAGACATGGCTCCTGCTTCATTTTGTGTCAATCCTGAACGTATCTTTTGAATCTTTATTTTTACATAAGTGTACACGTGTACACGAGTGTTGCACTCATTTAGTTTTCCTAAGAAATAGACCATTATTCCTAAACAGCACTGCGGAGCCTGTCTTACTTTTGTAAGGAGCGTCAGTCATCTGCAGTGGAATAGGATGGAAACAACCACTACGGCAAGTCAGACTACTTCCAGCATGTCAAGCCACTTACCAAGAATGTAAGAAAAGAACTTCTACAACAAAACCTTTGAACTGGAAATGGAGAGCTGGATGGATACTGATGTGATGTGGCCTGATTGTTTGAGGGCACGGTACGCACTCGCATTTGGAGTTCCAAGGCCAGTGTGGAGATATATTCTCTCCACTTAGTCCTGGGTCTTCCTCCGAGGCCTCCTCCCAGCTGGACGTGCCTGGAGCACCTCCCTAGGGAGGCGCCCAGGGGGCATCCTTACAAGATGCCCGTACCATCTCAACTTGCTCCATTTGACGCAAAGGAGCAGCGCAAGTTCCTCACGGATAGTCTAGCTATCTCTATCTCTAAAGGAGAAGCCAGCCACCCTCCTAAGAAATCTTATTTCGGCCGCTTGTACCCGTGATCTCGTTCGTTCCATCGGTTATGACCCACCCTTCATGACCATAGGTGAGGGTAGGAACAAATATTGTGATAAAGCGATTGAAATACCACTCCCGCTGCTTCGATTCTCCGGCCAATATGATGCTCCAATGTCCCCTCACTCTAGACCCCTGGATCTACTGGGGTAAACTCCAATGTAGCCGCGCTCAGCCGGGGACTTGTGAGTATCCCCACATCCACCCGGCGCCTCACACTCTGGGCAACTCCAGAGAAGAATAACGTCCATCTCCTATCCAGGAGTATGGCTCCAGAACAAAGACTGCACGTAGACAAAGACTGCACGTACGTACCTTCACTGCCACCCATATGACAGCGCACCCGACCCCCACGGTTCCTCCCATGAGTGTAGGGCCCATAGGATGGAGAGGAGGGTGCCACGTTGCTGTTCGGGCTGTGCCCCGCTGGGCTCTGTGGCAAACCCAGCGAGCCAGCGAGCCCTAGCTCTGGGCCTGTTCCAGACGGTGGCCCTGGGCTTCCTCTCGGCAGGGTAACTTCTCCTCTCTTATGTTCTTCCATGAAGGGTCTTCTGAACCATTCTTAGTCTGGCTTCTCGCCTGAGACTAATGCTTGGGGAGTCCCTACCAGGAGCACAAGGCTCAAGACAACACAGCTCTCAGGGACATAGGGACACACAAACCTCTCCACCACGATAAGGTGATGGTTCCCGGAGAGGCAAAACAGCACAACAAATGTGAAAGGAAAGACACCATGAATATGTATGTGTCTAAAATCACACGATGATTTGCTACGCTGAAGTTATGTCCACTGTCATTTGATTAATCCCCTTTGCCTTTGCCAGGTAAGCAGGGCACTGCAGTAATTGAAAGGGAAGGTTAAATTCAGCATAATGTTTCTGAAGGCAAGAACAAGCGAAAGAATGAAGACAGCTAATTTTAATGGTGTTTACTACAAGGAAATAGAACAAGTCTACAAAACGTCCTTAGAAGAGGGGGGCGTAAACACAGGTTGGAGTTTGGGGGGTTCACTGAATTCCTGGCTGTAACAACCCTCTGGTGACCTTTCTGAAATGGACTTGAATGCATTAAGTGAAATAAAGCAGAATGAATCATGGGAAGGGACTAGGGTCACGGACAGGTCTGAAACACACACACACACACACAAAACTGAGTACAATTGTGTAGGAGTCGTTCATGCAGATGAAAATGATCAGTTAATCACATGCACACATTGCACAGCTACACACACATGCTAGCAAAATCAGCACACAGGCCCATGTCCAGACTACAGTATGTACACACACTATAAACAGGCTCATACACACACAAACAGGTCTTCTGTGTAATTGCTCTGTTGATTTTTAAGTGGTTTAAAGGTTGCAGTCACACAAAAGCTAATTATTACTTGTGTGCAGGGTGCGATTCCTGGAAAACAAAACGTGGATTTTTCTTTTTGGGGGGAAATTAAAAAAGGACCACAGTGGACATGCATTAAATTATTGCAGTTGCAAAAGCAACATGTAAATAACATATTTGTGCATTATTAATTAGGCTAGCCTAATGGTAAATGGTAAATGTAAATGTGCTGCATTTATATAGTGCTTTACATTATTTTGCCTCACATTCACCCATTCACACACACATTCACACACCGATGGCAATGTGAGCCATGCAAGGAGACACCTGACCCCCGGAAGCAGTTAGGGCTAGTTTGTTTTTAGACTGTTCTCAATTTGAAGTGCTTTGTGTATATTTTTAGGTGGTGTACAACATGACATAGCCTGCAGGGCACTGACTGGCAGCAACCTTCCAATCGTTATCGCATCCAAGAGAGCGATAACGAAGGAAGCTGAGAATTCAACTTTTGTTCTGGGGTTATTCCTGGGCTGATTCCTCACTCCACGAGGTAAGATCATGCATGGATCCCCAGACCGAGGAAGAATGACAGATATTTTGCATTTACTCCATTTGCGAATAACCCCACCAACTGTTGTCACCATCTCACCAAGCTGCTCGGTAATGGTCCTGTAGTCCAGCCTTGTGTAAGTCTACAGTCTTGTCCCTGACTTCCCTGGACAGCTTTTAGGTCTTGGGTGATGGTGGAGAGTTTGGAATCTGATTGATTGATTTGTATCTGTGGACAGGTCTCTTTTGTACAAACTGGCACTACCTTGTGTGCTCCTAATCTCAGCTCATTACCTGAATAAAAGACACCAGAAATATTTCTGGTTGAGACTGTGTCCACACAAACACTGCTATCTCTATAAACTAATCTTTTTCTGCATGATTTGACCTGTCATCCACATGTAAACGGTGAATCTGATCACTAAAACTGAAGGTTTAGCAAACCTCCTGCCAGGGTGAAGATATTTTTAAACTACGTCCTCAGCGTTCATGTGTAGACAGGTAAAACAGAGATTTGGGCTTGTAACGTCACCTTGTACGCCAGTCTTTTGTTTGATGTGAGCTGTTAACTGTTTGATTAATTCATCGATTAACATTCAATTTTTGAAAGGAGGGGGGCTACTTTTCTCAGACCAGAAAGGTTGCATTTTTGCTTCCTTTGAAATGCATTATAATGCTCAATCATGCTATAATTCTTAACTCTTTGCTTTACATGCGTGATGTTTGAGCAATGAAGGATGTAGGCAAAACCTTGTGGATTTTAACCTTGCTAACGGGACTTTTTTCCATGTACATTCAGTTACTATCCAACTATAATGATGAGCAGAGGTTCAAATTGCACTATGGAGATCACTGACAACATTTCAGAACCAGCAGTAAGGCTTCTGATTGGCCAAAACGGTTAGTATTTATTGCCTGCTGCTGGCTTGGCATGCGTTTGACAGGTTTACAGCGTATATTTGCGTTTCCGTGTGGACATAATTTTTAAACGTGCTGGTGAGTAAATAATTTGAAAGAAAAACAAACATTATATGGCCATAGTCTAAGAGGGGTCGAATACTTATTTCACTCATTAAGATGCAAATAAATTCAAACATTTTTTGACATGCGTTTTTCTGGACTTTCTCTCACTGTACACTATGCGCTATCAAATATAAGTGCAAATATATTAGTTATGAGGTTTCTTATGCTTAAAACAAGCAAATTTTACTGCCAGTGCAGTAAGTGAAATTCACTTAATACGATTTCTTAAATTAATTGCAGATTTATTTAATTTAAGTCACTAGGTAAGCCATTTATATTAGAAACAAGTCCAAGTAGATTTTAAAATCTAAAAACAAGATTATCTCACTAAATTAGATGTTCGTTTTTGCAGTGTATATACTGTGTGTGTGTATATATAATCTATTTATTTCTATAGCACTTTTCATACAGAATTGCAGTTCAAAGTGCTTTGCAGAGGGAATACATGTAATGTTGTTCTTCCCATAAACCAATGCAGAAATACAAAGAAACAAGATTAATAAAAATGGTTAAAGGAATCAGATTAAAAAATACATTGAAGAAAAATTAAAACGCAAGCTGCATAACATGATACTGAAATGACATACGTTGAAATGGTTAAAATGATCAGATGAAAGAAATTTAAGAGAAATTAAAACAGAATTTTTGTTGCTATGTTAGAATGTCAGAACCATGGTTTAGCACCATGCTAATCTGGTGGATGAAGCGCATATTCAAGTAGCAGTTTAGTTCATTACCAAGACTCCCTCATACGCATACAAGGGTACTGTATAACCTCAGATATACAGAACCTGCATGTATATTCACCAATCAACTGCAGAACAAATTGAAATTACATAACAACTAAGATAAAATAAGAACTAAAATAAGATAACAGCAGATAGATAGCTAAAAGCTCATTTGATTAGATTAATTTTAAAGTTTTTTTTAAAGATATTTACTGAGCCGGATTCCCTTTTAGCTATAGGTAGTAAGTTCCATAGCTTCGGGGCATAGTTAATAAAGGCTGCATCGCCAATTTTCTTATTGCTCTTACTAGAAACTCAATAAACCACTGTCAGATGACCTTAGTGTTCTGGAAGGTATGTAGTTGACCATTTCTTGAGTGATATAGTTTTGTCCTAGCCCATGTAGTGCCTTATATAGAAATAACTTTTTGCCTGGTACTGGTAGCCAGGTGCAGGTTGGCCAAGACTGGAGTAATATGTTCTCTCCTCTTAGTTCTTGTTAAAAGCCTAGCTGCAGAGTTTTGAATGATCTGTAGTCTCTCTATAGATTTTTTTTGGAGGCCGGTGGGTACAGCAGGAGCGGCCGGTACATTATGGGCGCACGGGCGCCGCCCCCTTACGAATATCTGGCGAAGGAAGTCTACCTAAACAAAGGCTACATTATTTTATTAGATAGTGAAAAATAATTATGACATAAAACTTGTTTCCTCATACAGAAACAATTTTATACTGGCGCATCCCTTTATTTGGTTAATTTCTGTGTCAATCGGTGTTGTTTACGACATGTAATAATCAGTATATTTTTGTTTACTTTACGGCTCTCTCGGGGCGCAGATAAAGTAGTGTGTATGTGAGTCGAAATACTTTTGACAACCATGTGACCTGAGGCTGCTCTCTAATTCGTTGCCTTTAATATACCCTCCGAACGCAGCTCAGTGCGCCCTTGGAAAGCCCTCCTTTTATTAGCAGCAAATCAGTGCTGTTTTCATGATTTTGTAATCTGTGATTTGACGAGTTTTGACGCTGTGCGAGTGTTTGCTAACTGTCACTCATTTAGTCCTACTGAGAGACTTTTTCGTAATTGAACTGACACAGATGATGACAATGATGGCAACTTCAAATGCAACCGCTGAAATTCTACAGAATTCTGTTATTTCTTTAATAACACACCCTTTTAGCACATGTTCACTTGGTAAAAAAAAGAAAATTAAGGAGCTTGGACCTGATCGACCCGATTTAGATATTAAACAGCAGTTAGGTGATCGTGGACGAGCTTACACCAGGGGGTTTTCCCGCTCATGTTATGACAAACGGAGTTAGCTAGCTGGATGTTGTAAGTAATGCCCTTTTTTGCTTTCCCTGTTTGCTTTTTAAAAGAGTCAGTACCGATACAGAAGCGTTGTGGACAACAAGTGGTGTACACGATCTTAAACATCTTTCTGAGAAATGTAACTGACACGAGAGTAGCCGCGGCCATCTAGATAGTTGTATGAGGCTACGTTTTTTTGGCAGGATTAGGATGGAGCTTTGAAAGAGCACCTTGAGGAAGCCACTGTATTTAAGGGAACTTCAAAAACGATGCAGAATGAGCTACTGGACTGTATGTTGGCTGTTATGACATAAACAAAGAAGCACAGAGTATTGGTTTTTTATTAATCCAGGCAGATGAGACAATGGATATTGCCACACAGACCCATCTTATGCTTGTGCTGCGCTACATTGATGACAAAAACAATGTGCAGGAAAGATATTTTGAGTTAATTCCTCTGCAGTCAGCTACAGCCGAATCCATTGCTACAGCACTAAAAGAGCGTCTTGCAACCATTCTTCCTGAGGATCAGAAAAGTAATCTTATCTGCCAGGCATATGACGGGGCCAGTGTGATAAGAGGTGCCATTGGAGGAGTTCAGAAGAAAATCCAAGATGTGTACCCAAATGCCCACTACATTCACTGCTATGCACATCAGCTCAATCTGATAATGCAACAGGCTACATCTCACATATCCAAAGTAAGAATTTTCTTTTCTAACCTTGGTGGATTTTCCAGCTTTTTTTCCAAATCACCTAAGCGGATAGGTGTTCTTGATAAAGTAGTGGCCCATAGACTACCAGCATCGAGCAATATCAGATGGAACTTTCACAGCCGTGCTGTCAATTCTGTGTTTGAGCACAGAGAGGACCCCATTCACTGTTTTGAAGCGATACAAGACTCAAGTGACTTTGACCCCAATACCATCAGAGAAGCTGGAGCATATGCTATGCTACTGGAGGATCATGATTTTAACTTCTTTCTGCAGCTTTTTCACTGCATCATGCCACATGTAGAATTCCTATATGCCAAGCTCCAGAAGAAAAACATTGATTCGGTCAATATCAATGGGTGCATCCAGCAGTTCCAACAGGACATACAAAAGATCAGGTAGTAGCTGTATTCCTGTTCTGTGTATGATAATAATAATAATTATTATTCACGTCATATATTTTATTATCTATCTTTAATTATTATAAATTATTTTTGTCTTTAACAGAAATTCTCTTAATTCCATGGTTGCTGAAAGCAGTAGCTCTCAGCCAACAAAGAAGCGTCAAGCACTCAGTCCAGAGGACCATAAGGATTGCAGCAGAAGTGAGTTGTTGTGGAACAGTCATCTATAAAGATTTGTTCAGACAGATGGTAATATTAGATTTGAGTTAGATTTATGATCAACCGATGGAATTTAATTTGAAGATATTTTTTACTTCAGGATTTTTTGCTATAATACTTCATTTGCACCATTCACATTTTGTCTAGCAGATATTTATGACATCATATAAATAAACAATGACAGTAAAAATTACTTCAGTAGTTTCCTATTTAGAAATGTATCTGTTGGTTACTTTTTGGGGATGTAGGTTAAATTGTCATCTCTACTCACATTTTTGTTACCACTGTAGGTCTGTGACACTATTCTGGGGCACACCAGGGAACGCTTCTCCTTTACAAACCACCTGGTCAGTGCCACCTTGCTTCAGGGGGACAGGTTTGAGCAGTACAAGGTGGCATTTCCTGAAAATGCAATGAGCAGCACATTAAGGCCTATCCAATGCTTAATGGAAGCAAGTTGAAGACAGAGCTCAGTATCTATAGCAAGGAGGAGTTCATAGCCTGTCGTGGTGCTTTGGACCTATTCCAGTTGTTTATGAAGAATAACCTGGAAGATGTTTTTTCAGAGACTGTCACTCTGCTTAAGATCCTTATCACCACACCCATGACCACAGCAGAAGCAGAGTGATGCTTCTCGACATTGAAAATAATAAAAACTTTTCTTAGGAACACCATGATTCAGGAGAGGCTAAATGCATTGGCCATGCTATCGATGGAGAAGAGGCTGCTGAATGAGATTAGTGATTTTAATAAAAATGTTATTGAGAAATTTGCAGGCCAGGGGGGCAAAATTTATGTTCAAGTAGAATAGAGACATAACTCTTCTAAATAAAGTAATGAAAATGTTACTAGCATTATAGTTTTTTTTAATTTCATTTACAAAATAAGTTATAAACGTAAAAATTATAAATGTAACAGTATAAACATAAGCATAGAGCAACATGCACTGTGTAGCGACAAGTTTGTGAGATGCAGGGTACAGTACTGTAAAATTATGGGTACAAGGAGGAGGAAGAACAAAAAACAAAATTGACAAAACAGTAGTAATTTCTGATCAATTTGAGCTACTATAATAGAACATATTTTTGTTAATCAAAAAACAAGAATATCGCACTTGTTTTGAGATTAAAAATGTACTCCCTGAGAACTATGTTTTCAACAATGTGCGGGCAGTGTTGAGAAGCTGGTCAATAGTGGAGAACAGTACTCTAGGGTTTCCAGCATTATCTAAGATATTGGTGAAATAATCCTGCCTTGACAGGCGGATAGCGTTGTTATAGGCATTAATGGATCCTTTGTAAATCACGGTGAACTGTAAGTCCAGTGTTCCGCCATTTTCTTTCTGCTGATAGACAATCTTTTCAAGTCTAGCATTATCTTTATTTAACCATGGGGATACTCTGCCAGTTGATCTTCTTTTGGTTTTTAGTGGAGCAGCAATATTTAGAGCATCTGATCTAATGCCATCATTAAAAAATGTACCATGACATTTAGTTAACTGTTATAACAATCAATAGATTTAATTATATTGCAGAACTGTCACACCTGGGTCCGGGGGGGTGTCCAGGCTCCCTCTCCGCCGGCGCGCTGCTGCGTCGTTTCGCTAACCACCGCCCAAGGCCTCGTGGCAGCCCCTTCCCTCCCTGTTTGTGCACCTGTTTTGAGTTGGCTCATCACCCACGAGTATTTAGTGTTTGTTTGGTGTTTCTGTTCTCGTGGGTTATTGTATGTGTTGCTTTCCGTTGAGATTAAAACCACTGTCATGTTTAACACTCGTCCTTGTTGTTCGTTAAACTTTACAGAAACTTAGTTTCAGCCATCATATATAGGAATTCAGGGACATGCGGTGAGATATAAGTCAGGGTAGGCAGGGGAACATGTGCCCCCCCTCCCCCTCCCCTCTGCAGCGGTGCGCTCCGGTGCTTTTGCCCGGCTTCGAGGCTCTTCTGGTGGGGGCTGGCTAGTGTGGTGACACACTGGCAGGCCCGGGGGACTTGGGAGACCCAGCCTGGCCCCGGGATCCATGCCTGGGCCGTGCAGTAGCGTGCCAAAGGAACCGTAGAACTGGCAAATGAGTGTGCGATTCTCAGCGCGCGCCCGCCTCTCTCGCCGCCTTGTAGCGGCTGTGATGTTCCTATAAATAGGGGACCAGGCCTATTCTGTAGAAAAGAGTCCGGGAAACACGACTTTCTTGGTCCCGTGGCTGTGGCTCAATCGGGCCGGCAATCGAAGCCCGTGCAAGACTGGGCAAAAGTGGCGAAAATAGCTCCGTGGAGGCAAGATATCAGCGGTGCTCGCCCGCCTCTCTCGCAGCGGCTGTGTAGATGGGGGACAGGGCCTATTCTGTAGAAAAGAGTCCGGGGAACATCTAGAGCCATATCGATTCTTGTACTTCCGAAAGTCTTAAGAGA
>JAODOY010083830.1:0-10442 GCA_025399855.1 Forbesichthys papilliferus | reverse complement strand
CACCAACACTGACTGGGTCGGGGGTATTATTCCCTGTGTAGTGGAGCAAGGCACCAACACTGACTGGGTCAGGGGTACCATTCCCGGTGTAGTGGAGTGGGTAAAGTAAGGCACTAACTGGTGGGGTTAAGGGTGACCTCTCACCCCCGACGGGGAGCTTTCTGACGGTGGTCTGCGCGTCCCGACAGGAGCGCGACCCCAGGGAGCACGACCTCAGGGAGCGCGACCCCAGGGAGCACGACCCCAGGGAGCGACACCGGGACCGGGAGCGCGACCACCGCGAGAGGGAGCGGCGGCAGAGGGAGCGGGAGCGCGAGCGCGAGAAGGAGCGCATGCGACGGAAGGAGGAGTGGGAGCGCGACCGCCTGAAGCGTGACGAGAAGGAGAGGCCGAGGCTGCGGCGCCCCCCCGAGGCCCGGGAGAAGAAGGACGAGGAGAAGATGATGAAGCCCCGTTCGCCCGTCGGCCTGCCGCCCAAGTAAGACCTGCTGACACGGCAAAATGTGTGTTTATCATGTGGTGGTCGAAGTGCAACACATGGTGTGTTGGACGCATTACACTCATTTGGCTGGATCAATACTCACCTTAATATAGGTGATCCTTTTTTGAGGGGAATAACCTGAAAATTCCCTCCAAAAATGTAAACTTTTTTTTTTTCTCCTAGGGGATTTTCTTAATTTCTCCTTAATTTAATGAGTTAGAGGTAAATGATTAACTCGCTTGTTTTAAAAATGCAACAGAAACTGATTCATTCTGGTCAGCGGGCATTTTGATGTCACGCAGGCTGTGCACTGCGCATGCGTGCGTGTGTTTGGCAATGCCCACAGGGTTGTCCGATGAGAACGTCCATCCTCGTTGTGGGCCACCCCTACTCTGTCCCAGTAACTACTGGTGTGATCTTATCTTCTTATCTATCTGATCTTAGTATTACAATCAGTTCAATCTGTACTATACTAAGGTTTTGAAGGAGTGTGAAATTATATTCATCCATCCATCCATCCTCTCCCGCTTATCCGGAGTCGGGTTGCGGGGGCAGCAGCTCCAGCAAGGACCCCCAAACTTTCCTTTCCCGAGCCACATTAGCAAACTCTGACTGGGGGATCCCGAGACGTTCCCAGGCCAGTGTGGAGATATCATCTCTCCACCTGGTCCTGGGTCTTCCCTGAGGCCTCCTCCCAGCTGGACGTGCCTGGAACACCTCCCTAGGGAGGCGCCCAGCGGGCATCCTTACTAGATAAATTACATTTAATAGACTTTAAAATCTCTTTAAAGTCTACACAACAAAGTTACTAGAGTTTATACATTTTCTTTGTAAGACACAAGAGTGTGATGACGATGGGGCACATATGGCGTAACCAGATAAATCTGTGCATTTCAAATGTAAGGTATTTAGCAGGTTACATTTCATTCAGTTTTTCATGGCTCAAAATGAGGCGGATGTTTGCTGCATTTGAGCAGATACTCTGCGACCAGACGGAACCAACCAGAGCTCCCTGCACAAGGGATGACTGATCAGCAAGGACCGACCGGGCCTTCTTTGTGGCACTGGCTTTGTACACTGACTTACGCTGCGTTCACATGGAATAAAAGTCCCAACGTAATGGACATTGGTCACTATGGCGATGTTGCTTACAAATAATTTAATAAAACTATATTCAACACAATTATTTAGTAGCAACTGTTTTATGTGATTCATTTTTGTATTGTACCTAGTATTCTAGTGTTGTTTCGCCAAACATATTACCTTCTCGTTGACTGTTTTCTCCGTGTGTGAGGGAGCTACCAACATCCATTTGTAAATGCCGTCACGGAGAACGACAAAAAGTTAAAATATTTTAACTTTCAATGACATGCCGTTTACTGTTGCCGGCGTCTGTATTTTTTTGCCGGCCACAACTGATTTTGCCGTCCTGCTCTCGTCCACTAACACGATATCCGGTTTGCCATCTGCCGTGTTCCATGTGAACGCAGCATTAGGGAGAGGTAATTTACAAGATGTAGTAAATGACACCAGAATAAAGAGTACCAGTAAAGTGCTACCGGCCTGCCACAGTTAACACATACAAAATATACAGTACATAAATATATAAAATAAACACTTGCTTAAACAAATTAGTCTTCTGCTGCTTTTTGAAAGTATCCACAGACTCCACAAACATCAGTGATTGGGAGGGAGTTCAATAATGTGGGTGCTATCGCTTTAAATCCAGTCACCCCTAGTCTGTCAGTCAGAGGACCGTTAAGACGACATGCTTGTGTAAGACTTCTGTAAATTTAATTCTAAATTAAATAGGTAGCCAATGCAGAGCAGAGTAATATGTGCTCTTTTATTTGACCTTTTGAGCAATATGTCAGCTTCATTCTGAACCGATTGCAGGCGAGCAAAATGTATTAATAATTTATTAAATTTGTGACTGGCAATTGTAACTATTTCTTTTTACTGGTTCATTTTTGTCATGGCAAATGTCCCAAAGCGGCAGATCAAAGAGGTTAAAACAGACTCTAATAAACAAGAATACAACATTATCATAAAGCTTTGCACAAACCATATCATTGGTTAAATGTTTAACTTCTACATCAATTATTGTCCCCAGACTACTAGGCAATAAATATCAGCAGAAAGAATTGTGTTTGTGTTTGTGTGAGAAGGGAGATGCTTATTCCTAGCAGTAATAACTTCTGTCCAAAAGGGAGTGTTAGTAATTGTGTTGATAATTCACGTAAACAAAATTCAGTTAGAATAACAGCATGTCATGAGCGCTAACTTGGTTATACATTTCACAGCATACATTACTTATTAACATACCATTCATTCCTTAAAAACAATTGCTACCGGTCTAAATACCAGCAACACGCTGACCCTTACATATCTCTCAAGTCTAGAATCCAGTTGGATTTATATCATATAATGATGGTGAGAAGAACAGGTGGATAATTACATTTGGCTATAAAATTAACGGTATTTCCTGTGATCCTTGGTCCCTGGTTTAAACTAAACCGTGGTTCCTGTTCAAATGAAACCCTTTATAAATATTAGGATTAATGCAGTTGTATTAAAAATAAATTACATTTATTTTGTTAAAACAACTCTATAATCCTAATCTTAAATGTTGCTAACATTGTTGGATGCAGCTGATAAGTAACCTGACATGCCAGAGTAATTGTTGTAACAAGTCCATTTGGGGAGCCGTACATTGAAACTGTTTGTGAATGGCAGGTACTTTCAAAAAAATACTTGGCAGTTGATTGGATGAACCATCTTGATTGGATGAACTACACTCGCATAGCTATAAACACAACGCTGATTGCAAAGTTCAAATGCTACTCGGACACATTCAAAATGATTGCGAGGCTTTCCAGACTGATTCTCACAGCGAAATTAAACTGAAGCTCGCGAGATGATCAAATTATATATTTGTTCGGCGAATCATCTAACGAATATTTTTTCGATTAATCAAACAACTAAATTATCGATGATCTAGAAATCCATTCAATGCCGTAGGGTGCTTCCTCAGAAGCTTTGTCCCCCTTACTGGTAACACAGTGTTGTGTGGTCTGCACCACTTTGTTTGTGTTCCTTATTACATAGCCAGGGCAGTGTAGAAACACCAGATTATAGTTTTCAGCATGTACAGAGAATGGGCTGCTAGCAGACCGTGAACAGATATTTGCTTAATTTCACAAAGTGCATTATTTTACAATAACTGACTACACCTTTAACTGGTTTTATTATTTTAACATTAAATCTTTAACAGTCTTTAACATTCAAGCTGCAATAGCTTGTTAAAATTTAAGTGCATTATATGTTAAGCAAACACCAAATAGAGTGAAATTCATATACATTTCAGCAATATTTAAACATTGTGCAACCTCATGCTTAGCAGTCCAACAACATCATCGTAGCCTACAGCAAAATGTGTGCAATTTGAGTAACAATAATTCTAACAATTGAGAATAACTAAAACTACTGCATTCTTAATCAAATCTAACACACCCACTAAAGCAGATGCACGACCTCTCTCTCCCTTCAGGCTTTCATGTTGGGCTGTTTAAGGACAGTTCAGCCCTCTATAACGACACATGAGTAATATGACCTACAAGATAACGTTTAACAACATGGTCAGATCAATGAGATTGTAAAGCAAGTGGGGGGTAAAGCCCAAGCATCGGTAGTCTATGTTGCTTATCTATTTATACGCAAGACGGAAAAGCAAGCGTCTGCACTGCAAAAAAATGCCCTATTAAATATAAGTGCAAATATATTAGTTGTGATCTTATGATTAAAACACGCACATTTGGCTGCCATTGCAGTAAGTGAAATTCACTTGATAAGATTTCTTAAATAAAGTGCAGATTTGCTTAATTTAAGTCAATAGATTCATTACACCATTAAATTAATAAATTAGAAACGAATCCAACTAGATTGTATTAAATCTAAAAAGATCATCACACTAAGTTAGATGTTTTGTCAGTGTGACGGTTTTCTAGCATTCAGTGCTTTTAACCAGGCAGTGAGTGATGCGCTCAAACACGGCAGATCAGGTCCCCCTGCTCAAGAAGGCACATGTACAGGCTCGTCTGAAGTTGGCCAATGAACGTCTGAATGGTTCATAGGAGAACTGGGTGAAAGTGTTGTGGTCAGATGAGACCAAAATCAAGCTGTTTGTCAGCAATTCAACTCGCCATGTTTGAAAGAGGAGGAATTCTGATTCTGACCCCAAGAACACCATCCCCACCATCTAACATGGTGGTGGGAACACTATGCACATCTAACAAAATGGTGTGGCTCAAGCAGAAGTACATTAAGGTTCTGGTGTGGCCAAGCCAGTCTCCAGACCTTAATCCCATAGAAAATCTGTGGAGAGAGCTGAAAGTTTGAGTTGCCAAACATCAGCCTCGAAAACATTAATGACCTGGAGAACACTTTGGTTCGAACTCCGCAAACTCCTCACCAAGTGTCGAGATGTCCTTGAGAAACCTTAACTGCTTCCGGTAGTCAGGTGTCTCCTGGCATGGCTGACATCGCCATCTGTTTATGAATAAATGTGTGAATGGGTGAAGATGAGGCGAATAATGTAAAGCGCTTTGGATAAAAGCGCTATGCAAATGCGCAGTATAGCTCCGGGACCTCCGCAATCCCGACTCGCACATAGAAATTCATTGTGTAGTGCTACGGTTTTGTTGATACGAGTGGTGTTTGCTACTTTGTTTATGTTCCTATTCACGGAGCCAGGGCTGTGTAGAATATCAGATTTCTTTTTTCAACACGAAACGCGAGGAGATATTTGTTGAATTTAACTTGCAATAGCTGTCTATTCATCTTTAAATATGTGCTATCATACTTGTTTAAACAACCCCCATAACCTGCTTTGGATGTAGTCTTTACTCATCAATTTCACAGACTGTCCAGGTTGGAAATAAACAGGCAGTGCTGGTTATTTTTGGTCTGAACAATGCACACAGTTAATTTATGCTTGTGCGCACAAAACAGATGCACAATACCCTGGATGTTATCAGTGGAACTTATTATGTATTAGTTTGAGTCATTAGTTTTGGGTAAGGAAATCCTATTGCTAGCTTGTGACGTGACTGTTTGTTTACGGGTGTGCTGACTCAGTATGGTGAAGTGATTGCTGTATTGACATTCCATACAGTGGATGTTGCAGTATCATGACCTCATACAGCACATTTGTTTCTGTAGTGTTGAAATCGTGGAAGGTAAAAGGAAGACGTTTCCACATGTTGTATCATTCTTTTCTTTGTTTGGTGTTTGGTCGCGTTTACGGTCACAGGTGTATTTTGGTCAATGGAAGCCATACACCTTGCTTTGTCTTGGGTGATGCTTGGTAGAATGTGTACTCTGTAGTATGGGAGGGAGAAAAACACATCCTGCAGGGACATATCCAGCCTAATGTTGTTCTACCGATAATGCGACGATGATAATTTACAGTTATTCATTTTCATAATCAGTTGACATACCTGATTTCTCAAAACACATTAGATGTCTTCTTAATGGTTGTTTATAATCAGCATTGCAATGCTGCATTGCAACTGTAATATATTCATGAATTTTCTTTATTTCATTTAGTCAATAGTTCGCATTATATTTAGTTTTAGGCAATTACTTTTATATTAAAGACATTAACTCTTCCAAACAAAACATCAGGAGCAGTTCTTTTCTTTCCTATGGCATCTGCTGTTTGGGAATGCCTTGTGAATACATTTACTGTCCTGTAGTCCTGGGTGTTTTGCGACATCCATTCCAGTGACTCAGACTGAAAGAAATACTTATAGTAATAGTATATTACTATATTACTATAGTATAATAGTAAAACTGGCACACACACCTTTCTGTGCAAGTGTGACCATTAACATTTCTTCATCTCAAATGTATTTAGCTATTTGCCAACCCTTGGGAAGGGTGGGTGTTTCACTCAGTAACATGACCTACATTTAATAACTCTAAATATGCTGTATACATGTACATATACATTTTCTGTATATCCACCATGACTTAGTCTCAGGTGTACATGGTTTAGGATACATATACATACATATACTGTAAAGGAAACAATTATTTGACCCCCTGTTAATTTTGTATGTTGCATTTTTGCAGTATGCATTTTTCTAGACTTTTTTGTTATTCTGTCTGTAACTGTTCAAATAAACCTACCATTAAAGTTATAGAATGATCACTTATTTGACATTGGGCAAACGTACAAAATTAGCAGGGGATCAAAAACAATTTCCCTCACTGTATATAATATCTCTGAAGAATCTCTACCTAGGAAAAATAAAATGTGTTTAAATCACTTGAGCAACACCCACCATGCCGAGTCTATGAAACCTCCTATGAAACTATAATATTTTAGAAATTAAAAACATACAAATTAATGTTCACCTTTTAGCAAGTGTCAGTAACATTCTGGTGTGCGTGTGACTAGCAATGTGGTCCCATGAATTAGACATTCCACAGAAGACATTACAGACTGTAAAATTATTTGGTACCTGAAAACAGCCCATACTGCTTTGCACTGGCTGTAGTTCAAGTCATCACGCACGTAGTTTCTATTCTGTTCACCTTGATGAATACAGCTGGCAGGGCTACACTGACTTTATTCCCAAGGAACACAAATGCTCCTAAGTTAAAACATTTAGGAGCGCAGACAAAACATTTTGTGTAAATCATAAAATATCTGCTCATGGTCACATACGGCATATTGTATTTTTCCACTTTTTCCCTATTTATGTAAAACATCTTCATATTTAATGTAGATGTATTCAAGGTAGAGAAGGACAACCAGCATAACTATGCTAGAATATAGAAATTTGAGCAAACCTAATTTTGAAAAGTTACACTATACAGATATATTATTATAACTTCCTAATTAGACTAATAGCCATATGAAACAATGTATAATTTTACTGTACTATAGAGATCGTAATATTGTGACGGCATAAAATGTAGTGATTGTCCTTGTGCACGGGGATTTCATAACTGCAACAATGAGCATATTTGAGCTGCGAACATAGTGGCTAGAAGTCACTTGCACAAAGTGGGAATAAATATTTGTGTAATGTTTGCACACCATGATTTTTTGTTGCATTTGCAAGTGAAATGGTTGCACTGTAAGAGCCCTGTGAGTTGACTGTTGCGCCCGTCATTCAGTGACAAATGTATAGCTTATAGAAATACCGGAAATGAGTTCAAAAGTCATATCACCGTCATTGAAAAGTTTATATCGTGATATTGAATTATTGTCCAGCCATAATTGTGTGACTGTTAAGAATAACATTGAAATATGTTGCTTACCCTGAGGTGCTAAACCGTTTGGCACTCTAATTGCTTTCCTTTTTTTTTTTTATACCCCTTACCTGAAAGGAAGTGCCCTTTGCAACAGAGATCATGTTTCAGAGCTATTAATAGTGGCAGTTTTCTTTTCTATTTTTAGCTACAGCGGGATTCTTTGACAGGATAAGCCAGTGTTTGGTGTTTCATCATGCCTGTGGAATTTCTTACTTTCTTACACTTCCAGTTAGATGTGCGTGCGTGCGTGCGTGCGTGCGTGTATGACTTTATCAGGCCTGAACTGAGATTACTGTGGTGCTTCTGCTGTGTCTTGGAGTTGCGTTGCAGCAGTGTTGCAGGCCGCAACCAGGTGTGGTAGTGACGCATTACGACCACCGAGGGAATGTCCACTCTCACTGCATTAATTTCCTGCAGCTAATATTTGAACAGAAGCCAGAAGAGTATTTGTTTGGCGATACCTTGATGCTCTGGAAAATCCCTAGGGGTAAAAGCATTATGGCCATCAGCCAGCACTTCCAGTACAGAAGTCAGTGCATTTTAGAAAAAATAGTTGAACATGTTTTTAATTAGGAACAGCTTGCCAAATTAATTACTCATATCTATGTATAAATATATTGTAATTTTAAAAGAGGCTACTTTTACATTTTCTAAATGTTCTGTCTATTATTCAAAATATTAAGTCGTTAAGTCGAACGTCATTAGTGACATCAAGTAAAGACTATTAGTAATTTAGTCGGCCGTTATCAGTGATGTACGGGTAAACAAACACCTATATGCAATTTCAGCACAGGTGATTCAAGCATGCCCATGTACACTTGACTGTTTACTGCCACTAATAAACTTTAATAATTAAATGGACAGAACAGGTCAGCATTAACCACAAGCTTTCAAAAATGTAGTGTACTGCAAAACATTAGCCCACAGTCAACTTGAAACATTTTACTATAAGGTCATAGCCTATTCAGGATTTGATAACTAAACGTAAGTAGTTTTGAACTATATTAACACGAATGCTCCATATAAGGACACTAATCTGTCCTTTATTATATTTTTTATAAAATAATCATTTTAAACCTTTATCTAACCAGGGGAAAAATACTTGTTGAGAAATCAGACTGACATATCTTTAGGGTGACTTGCCAAAAAATGCATTAGAACAGCATTTACAATAAAAACTACACACAATTCGTATTTTGTTTGTTGTTGAAATATAAAAAATAAATTCAAACCTTTGCAACCAGGATAAACTCCCTAAGCTCCCTTATCTAGCACATTGATGCATGATAGACAGTGTAGTTTTCTAAGCAGGGATGTTGCAGCATGCATGTACAGCAACTTCCCCATAGTCATCCACAGCTGGAAAGGTGATTTGAACAAGTTTGATTCGGTTTTCTGAAGGGACCCAATAATAATTGCTACGAAAGGTATTGTATTTTATATTGTACATTAAAAGCCAATGTATCCCACCCATCCATACGGTATGGCTTTTACTCAGGACATAATTTTCATGTAAAAACTGCTTTAACTTAGTGTTTACAAATTATTAAATGATTAGCTAGAATAGGCCATTTAATGTGGGCCAGTAATTATCTGCATTCAGGGGGTCTTCCACCTTTCACTTGAGGTACAGTAGGACATACATGCTGCTTTCCACACTTTAGGAATACTCAAATTAACAATATAGGTAATAAGTGCTTCAATTAGCTTAGCAGAGAACTTTAAAAGTCAAGGTTCCAGGTTATCAGGTCCTTTTTTGGGATCTATATCTTTCGGCAAAAGTAACATGCATAAATCTGAAGTTTTCTTATGGGTTTGATTCAGAGCTCTTTGTTAGAGTTTAACTTTCTCCGAGTCTATGACTAAATTGTCAGGGAGACAAGAGGGAACATGTGCCTGACAGGCATTTTGAGTTTCCAGAATTTGGAAGGATTATTAATGTTTTTAGATAGTAGTCTGAATTTTACTTCTTGATCATTTCAGTGCATTTGTTTCTCAAAATTCAAAAGGAAGACCAATCCTCTTGTATTTTAGACTGCCTTACCTAGGCCCAAGCAACATTCCTTTGTCTAATTAATTTTGATAAGTTATCTGACAACCATGGATTGGTCCCTTCCCATGATCCTAGATGTATTTACCGGGCTATGTTTATCATACAGTAGATGTACACAGATTATTCTAATTCCATAGTGCAAAAACTCACAGAAATCGCAAACTATAGAGTAAATGTTCCTGTTGACTGCCCATTAAAGGTAAAGTTAGTTATTGTCAAAAACTGTTACTGTTTTGATTGGAGCTCAAAGTTAGCAAGCGTTCTCGAGAATGACTGACACTGCCTTTAACTTTGCACCAAGCAAAAGATTTATACCACTTTAAAACGCCCATCAAGAAAAGACCACGAGCAGGCATGGACATGCTTGGGATTCACCTGTCTTTAGGCATGGGACGATATAAACAAGTCAGTCAACAACTTTGATTTATCTTTTTTGCTAGTCTGTGCTAGTTTTGTTATGGGAGAACCTGTACATACAGTTGCAAGAAAAAGTATGTGAACGCCTTAGGGATTACGTGGAGTTTTGCATGAATTGGTCATAAAATGTGCTCTGAACTTCATCTAAGTCACAACAATAGAAAA